>CM075854.1:44103091-44194001 GCA_037975125.1 Latrodectus hesperus | reverse complement strand
TATAATTTTTCTTTGCAGAGAAAACAAGCGTTCTGATGTGGTTCATATTTAGCTAAAAACTTCACTATTTTGTAGAAATTTATTTCTTATCGAAAACTTTTAACTTAAAAGTTATGTTTTTGCAAAAAAAATATGCTTTAAAATTGTGATAAGACTTGATAAATAATTCTGTGAAAGTCTATTCCGAATGCAGTCAGATAGATTGATATATACTTTTTTTCGATTAAATGGTGTAAGGAGCAACGATGTGAATAGCGCCGTTCTCCGTCTCTATCCCGATTAGGATTTTGTTGTTTACTTCTTTTTCTCAGACCGCATACTAGAGGTGTACTGCGGAACCTGCCGATATGTTCTTCTTCTTCTTCTTAGAGTTGGGTTTGTATGTCATTGGGCACCTCTGCTTTTATCAGCATTTTGTACTGTTAACTCCAAACCCAATGTTTCCTAGTTCCAGTTGCTCGGGTCACCCACTTTATTAATAAAGTCCGATAACCCTTTAATGGAGTTTAGGTGTAACTCTCTAGTATGGATGATGCCTAAAGAAGTTAATCTAGGGAGGGCAAGAGCCTCGCATTCGTAAATGATATGCTTGGCCGTTTCCTCTTGCGTATGACATTTCCTGCAGATAGGGTCTTGCTGAAACAGTCCCATTTTATGGAGGAGTTTACTGAAATAGTAGTGCCCAGTTATGAAGCCTGCGATTAAACGTATCTTCTGCCTAGAGCATCTTAGAATTTCAGAGGCAATCTTCGCTGATGATCCTCAGATCATACTTTTAGCGTGGGTTTGACCAGGAGTGTTGAGCCAGAGCTTCATACATCTTCCATTTTTCCCATCTAAGAACAATGGTTTTTGCGGTCTTCAAATTGATCACTACAAAAAGGTTCTGCACCAATGGGAGCAAAAGACGATCCTTGTTTATGCCGATATGTTACTACTGTTTTTATTAATTTGAAACTTGTAAATAATGAAATTTTAAAATTTATTTTCTTCAACTTATTGATTAAATTTGAATTGAAATTGTCGTTAATTGCCACTCTACGATGCTACAACGATGTTTGTTTCCCCATTAGATTGGCTTAATTCTAACGTATTATTGAATGTCATAGGAATTTTTCACCTATCCAAAAATTATCACCGTATAATTTTTAAACTTTTACAAAAATAGTTAAGCTTTCGGATGATATATTGCAATTGAACTTATACAAATAATATGCTACAAATTTACAATAAAATAATTGAAAATAGATAACAAAAATATAATATACAATACGAAAAACTGAAATATTAAAGATATTTTCAAAAATTTGTTTTACATAAATAAAAATTGCTTGTGAATTTAGCATATGAAAAATAGTAGTTAAAAATAAATTTTTTTAAATATGTAATTTCAATCAAAATTAAGTTGTTTTGAAGAAAATATGTCAAAAATTAAATTTTTTCCTTTACACAAAGTCATATAGCTAATTTAAATAGCTTTTTTTTCCTTAAGAGATTTCGTTTGTTTTATTTTCTCGATTGTAACCTGCACTAGAGGCTTTTGCTAAGTTTTCCTCCTTTTTCAAATTAAATGATACAAATTGTTCACCATTTTGATCCAGAGATAATGTTATGATATTCATATTTTTCACCGGATGTGACGTGCTTTCAAATAACATTCGCTATATTCATAATGTTATTAAAATATAAATAAGAAAAATTAAAAAAGTTTTCTACGAGGTTATTAAATCAAGGACTTAAACTTTTTTATTTTACGTGAAAAATAATAAATAAAATAAAACAATAATAAATAAATACGATTAAAAACAGAGATTAATGATTCAACAGTAATTTATGTTAATTTATTTCTGAATTATAAGTGATTAATGGCAATGGAAAATTATTGTACGTTATAATGAATGTGAAATAATATATATATATATTATTGGATTTATAAAAGGATTTATAAAAGGATAATAATAACAATAAATGCGTCATAGGGACTGTAAAATAACTTTTGAAGATAAAACTCTCCCTTATGCAAGTAAAGATCTTGTATCAATTCCTTAATAAATTGCATATTAATACATTTTGATTATTTTCTCTTTTTCTCCAATTAGCATGAATTTTTAAATCTATAATCTTTATATATATAATCTATATCTAAAAATTAATGTGGTAAGCAACAGCAACTTTCACAAAGCAGGAAAAAAAAGGAATTAAAGTTTCTAAAAGTTTAAAAGAATTTCCTTTTTTAAATCTTTTCTAGGTATTTTAAGCAACAGAAACAAATATCAAATTGAGACTAAATTCTTTTATCTCATTTGAATTTTACGTAACTGTTAACCGTCCAGCGGTATATTTAGACACTATGAAGTGGGCAGCTTAATGGCAAATTCCGTTGTAAGGCATTAAGCTCACCTCTCGTAGACAGAGGGCAGTTTTCGTGTGGAACAAGGGAAAAAACCCCAGAACAACCCTGACAGACGTGCATGTGGTAAGCAGAAGCACAACATCCAACTCGAGCTGTCCAACAGTCGCTGGGATCGAACATGGAGCTTTATGCTTTGAAAGGGGCTGTTCTACATCTAGGACACGAAGAAAGCAGCTGCTGGTATATGGGAGAGAAATTAGGGGCCCGAAATAAAAAAAATATATAAATAATTTACTAATTTTTGAGAAAAAATATTACGAAATTTTTTTTAACATTGAACTTAGAATATAATGTTATTTATCTATTTAAATTTTAACAGAACGCTAAAAATTTTAAAAATTTTATTGTTTAACAATTTTTTAAAAGAGAAACAACAGCATACTGCTTTTAGTCTGTCAGTATTACTAAATCAACAGAATGTTTATGCTGTGTAAATAGACGAAAGAGAGAGAGAGAGAGAGAATTAAGTTAGAAAAATTTCCTTCAGTAAAATGTTCTTAATTGGACTAATGACGCTTTTGGAATAAAGCGAGAAATTAAAAGATTTTGCTCTGGTCTGAAATTTTCATGCTGAAGGAAAAACTTTTTCTTATTTTCTCAACAATAAAGCTTTACTGAGGAGGAAACAGAGTAAATGTAACACATTTATATTTTCCTTTGTCCTAGATTTTTGTTATTTAGATTTCGTTATCGATAGTATAAATAATATAGAGTAAAATATTGGTAAGTACTAAATTAGAAATGTAAGCAAATTCAAGCTGATTGTTTTGTCAGAAAAATAGTTTATTAAGATTTAAGAGCTCTCTTGCAATGATTGATGTAAATTTGATGATTGTGAAAATATACCTAAGTCAACATCAGTACTTTAAAATTACTTTCTTTGGGATAAAAAATAAATGCATAACTTCCAAAATTCAGAAATAAATTCATATTTCTATAAAAGTAATTTTCCTTCCAAAAAAAAAAAAAAAAAAAAAAAAAGGACATCTACGGTAGTATATATTATTTAATTCAAATTGTAATGATGGAAAAATTTATAGAAAAGTGAACTTAATTCGAGACATCAGATGGTAAAAATATTCCTTTAAGATTAATCTTTTGAAATATTTAGTAAAAATCATTAACTACGTCATATTATTTAAAAGTGACATAAGCTTTGTGACAAACAGAAGGGCTGAAGTACACTCCCTTCCATTATTACCAAAATGTTGGAATCTCAATAATTGGTCCGACAATCCAGCAGATTTCACTACTATAGGACAATCATCAGCAAGGAAGCTTCTTTCAAATTTTCTGTGTTTGTTGGGTTCTAAATGGTTGTCGCATAGAAACATATGAAACAGCAGACACCACTACTATAGGACAATCATCAGCAAGGAAGCTTCTTTCAAATTTTCTGTGTTTGTTGGGTTCTAAATGGTTGTCGCATAGAAACATATGAAACAGCAGACCCCACTTATATAGGACAATCATCATCAAGTAAGCTTCTTTCAAATTTTCTGTGTTTGTTGGGTTCTAAATGGTTGTCGCATAGAAACATATGAAACAGCAGACCCCACTTATATAGGACAATCATCAGCAAGTAAGCTTCTTTCGAAATTTTCTGTGTTTGTTGGGTTCTAAATGGTTGTCGCATAGAAACATATGAAACAGCAGACCCCACTTATATAGGACAATCATCATCAAGTAAGCTTCTTTCAAATTTTCTGTGTTTGTTGGGTTCTAAATGGTTGTCGCATAGAAACATATGAAACAGCAGACCCCACTTATATAGGACAATCATCATCAAGTAAGCTTCTTTCAAATTTTCTGTGTTTGTTGGGTTCTAAAAGCAGACCCACTTATATAGGACAATCATCAGCAAGTAAGCTTCTTTGAAATTTTCCGTGGTTGAGGGGTTCTAATTAGTTGCCACACAGAACGATACAAAAATTATGCTGCTATTATTGTTTTAATGGTTATTTAATTTTAAAATATTAGAGCGTATTATTTAACAGCAAGTTAATTCATTTGTAGAATACAATTTGTCTCAGATAAATGTAAATAACTTTTGAATATTAAAGGGAACTTAAATGTGTGCATTACATCTTAAATAAGAAATTTTTTTGCTGGTTTCCATTTGTGTTTTAAATTGATATTACATTTATATTTTTCCTTAAAATTTAACTATTAATTTAAAGGAGATATATTTATGTATAACAGAGAGTTCCAATTTAAGTGCTTGTAAGAATTACTTATTTTCGTTTTATACATCTATTAAAAATAATATAAGTAAATTTTAAATTAACGTTTAGTTGATTGAATATTTGTTAAATGAAATGAATTTATAATTACGTTTCAATTTTCCTCTTTGTATGCAATACATGACTTGCAATCAAATCCTTTAAGAACAGAAAATGTGAAGAAATTGCCTTTAAATTAAATTGAATAGCTTTGCTAATTTTTTCCTGATATCTTAAAAGCCTGAAGCAAATGTAAGCTTGATGAAATTCTTTTATTTCATTTTGGAATTAAGTAAACATGCAATGTGTTACAGAAATTATTTTGCATACATTTTGTTTCCATTTTTTTTCTTATTTCTAAAAAAATTTATGAATAACTGAAATTTGAAAAGCATTTGTGTTAATTGTGCTTATGAAGTTAAAAGTTAGAAAAATACTACGAATTGGAAACTTTGCGAATTAAGCTGGTGTTCGAACACAGACACAAATCAAAATATTGAATATATCTTAAATAAATAAAAATAGAACAGGTTAAAATTAAAATAATAATATAGAATAAATTTATATCATTTTCATTTCACTTCATTGATTTGTGTTAGGTAACATAAGAATTTATTTGTTTTTAATTCAGAACTCTTGCAAAATATATTATTAAAGCAAGGCAAAAGCTTTTCATTAGAAAATTAATAAAAAGCTTTTGTAAGACCAAGTCTTTTTTTTACCTTATTGTTTCAATAACAAGTCAGAACATGAATTAGCGTGAAAGTTTACAGAACACTAAGCATTTAATAAAATAAAGAAACAAAATGGAATTTTGAATATTTATTGCCAAAAAGTTAGCCAAAGCATACAAAAAATGAAAATTTTGAGAAATATAAGCCAAAGTAAAGAAAATTTAGAAGAGCTTTTCCTTTAATCATTTCTTTTCTTTCCGTTCCTTCAACTGGGCCGCTCCTTTCCACTCGGTGACTTTCAACTGCCCCAACATCTGATGCGCGCCGGAATTGAACTCGAGGCCGTCGTCTTCATCTGACTGACTGATCCTGTCTCTTGATCTTGAATTTATGTCTTGACTGTTTTGATGTTATTAATAGTTGAAAATCTAATTTTTTACGTTGTTATCTATTTTTGATATGGATTTATTTTAAAAACTTTTTGTATCAGAGCGTCCTTGTTACTATTAAAATTTATGTTTTGAAATTTCTAAAGTAGAATATTTAATTTTGTATAAAATAAATTTTGAGAATTTAGAATGAGACGAAATTTAAATCAATTATAGCTATTATATTGTAATTTTAAGCTTACAGGTAATAATTTATCTGAATTCGAAAATAGAGTTGGTAAATATGTCTATAAATCTAAATTTATCAGGTATCTATAAATATCTGATTTAAAACTGAAAAAGAATAAAGAGTTTAAAAAATATTCATTAACTGAATACATTATTTGTAATCAGGTAGATCGGCTACCTGCACAGAATAAAATTAGATAAACTTTTACCTAAAGAAGTATCTAATTTTCTGATAAAAACTGGTAAATCCTTTCCAGTTTTTCCAGATTATGTCAAAAATTTGACAAAATCTGGAAAAAAAAACTGTAGACATTTATTGTAAGAATTTTTAACTAAGTAAATTATACCTATATATATGAAATAGAATTTTAAAATTTTGAAAATATTTATTGAAAAGAAAGTATTTGTTGAGTGAATCAGCTGATTTGAGTTGTATCACTAAAAGTTCGAATGAAATATAATTAATATGAAGTGTGCAAATGTAATAAAATATAGTTAATTCATACTATTTGAATTGAAATTTTGAAAATGAAAATATTACATAATTGTGCAGCATTAAAATCACAAAGTTTGAATTTTGCTTATAACCAGATTAATTTACGCTTTTAACTTTTAATAAGGACGCTCTGCTTTTTAATTTTTTCTTTTATTATCTTCCTTTTGGTTAGTTATTCATATTATTTAACTTTTCTGCACGGATAATTTAACTTTTAAATTTAATTATATATATATATATGAATACTTTATCTTCTGCAATAGCTAATGTGTTATTAATATCTTGCTTATGTTTTAGATTTTTTTCACCTGATCTATACTGTAGTGAGATTATATACTTTTCCAAACCATCGGATTCAATTCCCAAGTCATCATGATCCATTCCTTTTCCTTACTAAAGCCATTCCAAGCTTTCAATTAAAACACTCCTTGTTTAAATAATTCTGAAAAAAAAATTGATGGATATAATGGAAAAGGAAACATAATAAATGAATCGATAAAGATAGCCCTATGAATACTTACATTTTTTGTTTATCTTATCCCCTTCCTGTTCTGTGTTTGAATATTTGCCAGCCACTTCTCCAGAATGATCTTTTCTTCCCAGATGTTTCTTTCTTTTCCATATCAACCTTACCTTTCCCCTTTTTGCTTTCCTTGTTATGGTCTATGCATGTTTTTGTTATGTCTTTTTCTGAGCCTTTATCAATCGGTTTAATATTATCATTGCGGTCTTCCTTTATGGTCTCTTCGATGGTAGATTCAAGTTTCCCACTTCCTCTTGATTTTTGATTTGTTGGTTCTTTGTCACATTCATTAAAATTTTAATCACAGAAGCTGTGGTTTCTCTTGGATGCATCGATAATAGTTCCAATAGCCAGTGGTTGGTTTTCAGTCTCTAATTGAGTTTCACTAGTCAGTTCTTCTATCTCTTCCAAAGAAGTCTCTTCTGTTTGTTCTGAATGAGTTTTGTCACACGTTTTTACTTCATTTTTTAATGTTTTTAAAGCTATATCTAAATTGGATTTTCTTTTTTTCATTTCTAAATGTTGATTAAATAGAAAATAATTTTGATCAATATTTACTAATCTCCAAATGTTTTCATTATCTTTTTCGCTAAGCTCTATATCTTTCTCAAATTGAAGGGAAAAAATATCGTAAAATTGCGGCTCTGAAGACTGAGAAGAATATTTTTGCGAAGCTGCAACTAAATTATATCTAACTGTATTAAAGTATTGGTTATCTGTTTCACTATGTTCTACATCTTTCTCAAATTCTAAAGAGAATTTGTCATAAAGTTTATTATTAATATTGGTTTCTGAATGATTGTTAATTGACAAATAAGAACTACCCTTTCCTAGTACAAAACTGATATCTAAGTCGTCTAAGTCAATATTTATATTTTTTTCTTGACCAACTTCTGTGCCTTCTAGATGTTGCAATTCTTCGGATTCTTCCATTATGGTGGGTAATTTTTTAAAGTCCAAAAAGCTCATTTTCATTTTTTGACGTTCATCGTCTAAGTCAGGGATTGTCATATCGAAATTAATTTCACTGATAATTTGTAAAAAATGGTCTTCTTCAGAAGTTACAGATGTGCCCGATGTTTCTTCATCTTCATCTGACGACTTTGAGTCTTGTGATTCGATGTCATTTATTTCTGTTGACACTTTGGTTGTTCCATGATTATCGATTGTCCCAGATGTTGTTTGAAGAACCTCTTTTTCGTTCGGTGACTGAAGAGTATTTTCTTTCCCATCTTCCTCACGCAGTCTTTCGCTGTTCAGCCAACTGTCAACTGTTTCGTATTTTTCATACTTATTTTCATCATTGAGTTCACTGTCAGTCTTTTTCCTGAAATTACTTCGTAGCTTCAATCTGAAAAATTAAGGGAAGCTAATTAAA
Organism: Latrodectus hesperus; assembly: GCA_037975125.1. Taxonomy (NCBI): domain Eukaryota; kingdom Metazoa; phylum Arthropoda; class Arachnida; order Araneae; family Theridiidae; genus Latrodectus; species Latrodectus hesperus. The sequence goes on along the minus strand of CM075854.1, from coordinate 44,185,678 downwards.
TTCCTTTTCGTTGAAAAAGAAGAAGTAGAAAAGATTATTATTCATGTGAAATTTATTTTTAATTTATAAATAGTCTATCAATACATTCTTAAATGCCATTCGACACTTATCAATACTTCGAATGATTATCCCTTTACACAAAAAGAAATAGATCATGCAGTAAAACTTCTAAATATTAATAATTCACCTAGATGAGATAGTATTGACAACGTTATATTGAACTTGGCCATGAGATTCACCCAAATTTTTCATAACTTTTTTTTTATTAATGTTCACCTGTTCCCAACTTGCTTTAAATCTGGACAAACTATCTTTTTCACAAGAAGCACAAAGATCCCAAGAACCCATGGTTATACTGACCAATATACCACTTACTAGCTATTGGAAAGCTTTTAGAAAAACTTAACAAATAGGCCATCAACAAATCAAACTTCATCCACATAACTTAGTTTTACAAGCAGAAGCTGTAGCAATTCAATCAACGCTGACCCTGTACATGAATAGAATACAAATAGCTTTACAGACTGGAGTGACTGCTACTTTGTAATACAAGCAATAGATAAACCCAAATCATACTTCTGTGATAATTAATAACATTAAAAAGTTTTACATCAACACATCTGGAAGTCAAATATTTAATGGATAAAAACACATGTAGGAAAAGAAGGAAATGAAAGAGCTGATATACTGCAAAAGAAGAAGCAGCAGAATCTCATCATCATACTATTGTCATCCCATGGCCCAAGTCCCATCTAAAATTTATTCCTAACCAAAACTCCATTGTCCTTTGGCAAGAACTCTGGGACATATCTGAACAAGGAAGAGGGGCATATTCCCTATTAATAAAATTTCCCCAGATCAGTGTTATACAAATGCTTTATTAAATTACTTCATTACCAGCTATGTACCATTTGCCACATACTATAACAGATTTAGAAAAAGTGACACACCTCTATGCTTTTGTAGCAAGCAAGAAACAACGCAACATTATTTAAGAGAATGTCCAATTACAATCAACCTACCATGCTCTAGATAAAGCACCAACCTACCATTTATTCAACACCTCAAATTTTGTATCAGTCACAAACAATCAATACATCGAATTATTCAAATGGTTAAAATCCTAATGTTTATGAACTTAAAATTTTTTGTCTTCATTTGTCACTGCCTAACTATCTTCAATAAAGAGTCGACAGCCCACATTGAAAATAACAGAAAAATTGCTCTAACAGACTTTCATATTTAAATATTACAAAGTTACTCCAGCATTTCATTAATTTGGAAACAAATAAGAGAGAGAGAGAGAGGGAGAGAAAGAGAGAGAGGACAGAAAGCAATAAAAATGGCCTTGGAGCTGATAAGAGACTATCATCAACCACCCCAAGTCTATTGCCACAAGTCTATTTCTGCAGTCTTTTGAGGAGGATAGGTATATGCTTTTTAGCATCAAATGCATTTCAAGCCAAGCTATTCTAGAACACATCCTTGTGTGTCAGGGACTATCCAAGCAAGATTTATACCTCGATTCTTTGATGGTACTAGATTTTTTGGGGATGTTTAACGTGATGACCTGGTCTAGTACTGCTGACTAAAGGGGACATGCAACAATAACACATTCCAGGTTCCACCTTTTTCTTTCTATTGACTGCAAGGACGACTTTTTAAATGATTACATGACTGAAAGGTCAGGAGCGTTTTATATTAAATATTGGATGCAATGTAGGTTTTTCATTAGCTCGTAAAAGTTTCTTATTGAGTTTGTGTAAATGCTTATGTTATATTTTAAAAGCTTCCACATGGTCTGTTATGAAGATTTTAAAATTAATTTTTTGACTCTATGTTCGAAAAGAAGAATGAGATTTACCGAATTTCATGACTCTGGAAGACAATAAAGAAAGAGTGATTTCACATACTCTATCATACATACGTTGTTGTGGAAGTTTGGATTCGATGTAGAATCGGGCACCATTTGGTTTGGAGATACATTTTGGCGATAAAATTTAATTACTGGTAATCCTGCTAACCCTATCATTTTATAGCTATGTAGCGGCCATCTTTGTAGTCACAACTTGGTATAAAAAATCGCCAAAGAATCAAGAGGTACCCGACCGTAAACAGAAATTTGACAATTACAACCTTTAAAAAATAAAGTGTACGACAAAAAGTGTTTTAAGTGCTTTTTTGTTTAAGAGTATGTATTTTCATAAACTAGTGTATAATATTTTTTGAAGACCTTATAAAGGAATATTTAATAGCCTACAGCAAGTTAATATCTTAATCGTTACTTACATTTTCTTCCTCAAATATTTCAATGGTCGAAACATGCTGGCAAATATGGATGTTAAGAGACACTATTGCAGATTGGAGAAAAAAATATCCGGTGATTTTCAGAGCTATTTCAGGATGTTATTCGCTATAAAAGGTTTATTTACTTGGAGGATTAAAAAACGCAACCTACTATCAACAAGTTTGTGCAGAAAGGGGACGAGATTCACAGTTGCACGATTGTCGTCAGTTAAGTTCCATTGTTGACTTTAAGCAATTGTTAAAATCAATAAATTTCTATTGTTGAATAAATATTCTGCATTGTGATCTTATTTTAAAAAGTGTTAAAAAAATTAAAATTGTATTATCATAAGATAAATCATTTTTATCAACAAGACTCTTAAAATTAAAAAAATATAAATACTTCTATCAACATCATTTAAATGATAAATAAATGAAAAAATTACTTTAACAATTTCAAATTTAAAAGCCACGAGAAAAGAAAAATCATATAATATTATTTCATGAATAATGCAGTTTCTACTCATTACTATTATATAATTAAAGTTAATAGTGGAAAATATGTTTTGCAATTGTATGATGGACACTTAAAATGACTTAACAAAATTATTTCTATTAGCTCTCTTACTGATTTCAAATTATTTTTAATATTATTTATTGTATTAAAAGAACGTAAATTTATGCAAATTTTTAAATTGCCGAGTCAAGCATTTGTTGAAATTTTGCTTATAATTAATTACAAGTTAAGCATTTGTAAAATCAAATTAAATATTTAATATTGGATAAAAAAATTAGTACAGGTGCATTATAATCCAGGATGCCAAATTCTGAGTTTGGCGATTTTTTGGAGGATTTTCTTATGTATCTGGCAACCTCAATTTTATTACGTCATAGTTATGGAGACCTATAAGAATTACGCAGAAACTTCTATTTTGGTAATCTTAGTATTTACGCCATGGTACGCAACATTTCTTCATTGCCAAAAAAATTCAAAATTTGGAATCTTATACGGCACCTGTGCCAAAAAATTAAAAGTTTCCTTATTTTTTTTAAAAATTTACTATTGGAAAAATATGTTTTGGCATCGCAAGGTGCTTAAAAGGTATGGTAAAATTTGAGAGAATTAGTTTTTTGTAAGATTGCGCTGTATACAGTTATATACATATACATATATATATATATATATATATATATATATATATATATATATATATATATATATATATATATATATATATATATATATATATATATATATATATATATATATATATATATATATATATATATATATATATATATATATATATATATATATATATATATATATATATATATATATATATATATATATATATATATATATATATATATATATGTATATATATATGTATATATATATATATATATATATATATATATATATATATATATATATATATATATATATATATATATATATATATATATATATATATATAGGGTGATTATAAAAAAACTTTGCCAACATCTGCACTTCTAGCGTCCATTCTATTTAACCGATCAAGATGATACTTCAAATATAGTTCTTTTGAGATATGCGCTCGAGATTCTGTGAGTGGCAACACAGTGGCCCTCGCGGTTACAGTTATAGTGACAGAAACTCGAAATTTTCGAATGGCAACGCCTACTTTTTACCATCGCAAAATGTTCAGCACATGCGAAAACCCTAAATAGCGTTGAAACGGTACCGATATGTCCGAAAACCGACGTGTTATACACATACAAACAGTTCTTAAAGGCGCACGGAGGAATAATGCATATGACAGAGACAAGACACTGCTCAATGATGAGAACACATAGAGAAAAAAAATCTTTATTAATTTCAAACATTTTCCACATGAGTGCCATCACAGGCAATTACGCATTGCATGCGGGAGACGGTGGACAATGTCGCTGCACGCAACATGGCACGAGGGATGTTTCCAATCTCACGCCGTATAGAATCCTTTAAGTCCGACAATGTTTGAGGATTGCACAGATAAACTCTGGATTTGAGATAGCCCCAAAACCAGAAATCCATAGGCATCAGATCTGGGGATCACGCAGGACACGGAAAAGGATAATAGCGTGAGATGATGCGATTACCAAAATGCTGATCCAGGAGCCTTTTAACTGACCTCGCTATATGTGGAGGTGCGCCATCTTGCATCCAAACAATGTCATTGAGTGCATTCAGCCGACGCAACTCCGGTAAGACATAATTTTTCAGCATGGCTGCATACCGAGGGCCCGTTACAGAACATGTTGCAGGGCCAGTCGGGGTCGTTTCCTCAAAGAAGAACGGGCCCAGAACAAATGTAGCTGTAATGCCGCACCACGCAGTCACTTTGGCGTCAAATAATGGTACTGGCGCCACAGCATGAGGATTCGTCTCTCCCCAGTGCACACAATTCTTTGTGTTAATGCTGCCATTTAAGGTGAAATGCGCCTCGTCCGTCCATAGTATGCGAAGTGGCCAGTCGTTATCCGCATCATATCGTAACAAAAATGCATTTGCTAAATCCAGACGTTGTTGTGGGTCACCCGGCTCCAACATCTGGACGCGCTGGAACCGATAGGGAAACATGTGAAGTACCGAGCGCAAGAGCTTGCGGACCGTTGAGTTCGGAATATCCAACACGCGCGCTATGCCTCTTGCGGTTTCTGTGTGTCCTGCAGTCACTGTATGGTGCACTTCCATGACAACGTCCTCAGAAACAGTTGGCCGTCCGGAGCACTGTTTGTCACAGGTGCAGCCTGTATCTTCGAATTTCCGCACTAAATCACGCAGAGCTTGCAGAGTACATGGGCCGCGTCGTTGTCGATGATTGCGGCGATACACACGCAAGGCTTCCGCAGCGTTCATCCCATTTTGGTAATAGAGTTTGATCAGTTCACCGCGAACTTTCCTAGGAAGACTCATATCGTCGGCATATGCGAGTTCCCGAATGACGACTTCGCATACCCGCTTGGTATTTTATAGGTTTCCTACGCTGAATATCTGGCGACCGGCGTTCTGTGATTGGTTTCTTGACTCTGTCACATGCAAATTTATTGCGTGCGCCCAGATCGTGTTTTATTGGCCGGTTTTCAGAACTCTTTTTTGTGTTTGCAGAACACGTCCGTTTTTAGACATATCGGTACCGTTTCAACGCTATTTAGGGTTTTCGCATGTGCTGAACATTTTGCGATGGTAAAAAGTAGACGTTGCCATTCGAAAATTTCGAGTTTCTGCCACTATAACTGTAACTGCGAGGGCCACTGTGTTGCCATTCACAGAATCTCGAGCGCATATCTCAAAAGAACTATATTTGAAATATCATCTTGATCGGTTAAATAGAATGGACGCTAGAAGTGCAGATGTTGGCAAAGTTTTTTTATAATCACCCTATATATATATATATATATATATATATATATATATATATATATATATATATATATATATATATATATATATATATACCAAATATTTACCTGTAAACTTACATTCAGTATACCAACTTGTTTTTGGTATTTCAATCAAAACCTTATTTCCTTAGCTATGTTGGTATTATTGTTTTGAATATTGGCTGATCCTAATTTTATGAGAAGTGTTCAGAATCCTATAGCAAGAAATGTATTGCATAAAACATAAAAACGTTTGATATAAGCAAAGGAACAAAGGGGATGTCAATTTAAAAAATATTAAAAAATTACTTATTAGGACAAGTTTAAGTTGTGTAACTCGTTAAATGCACCAATTTACATGACTATGTTTCGCTAATAATTTTGGTAATGAAAGTACAAGTTAGAAGGATTCTAAATCTTTACAGCAAACTCCCTTGTAACTTTATTTGATTATCGCTGTATGTGAGGTGTTTTGTTAATCAGGCTTTATTATGAGTGGACTTAGAATAATGATGACTCTTTTTATGAATTAAAGAATTTGAAAAACTTTGGAAAATATCGATGAGTATAACAAGCTTACTAAAAAATACTGAACAGTTTGAAAGAACTGGAACTCTAATCTAGCCTGGAACGTAGAGCAATCGGAGTGCAAAACATGATAAAAAAAAGTCCCAACTGCTATTGTCGAACGAAGATGGCAGATTTTCAGATAAGATTGGGAAATATTCAGGAAAATTCATATTTTATACACAAAGGTGAAGAAAATCTTGAATTAGGTATAATTTTATAATCTCTATAAAATCAGTTCTGTTCAAGGTCAAGAATCCTTGATGGTAAGACGTCCGAATTGAGTATATTTTCTGAAATTCCAAGTAGCTACAGAAATAGATAGTGCATGGCCATGGCATATTTTACAGTAGAATGAGGCTACTTTCATTTGAACAATGATATTAGCAAAAACACCGCTTTTTTGCTTTGACTAATCCACATGCGTGTTAGTCAATTTCAGATGTTTTCACAATATCAGTTTAAACCAACTTCAGATGTTAGTAAAATAAAATTTCGGTGTTCTAGTATGCAGTATAGAAGCAAGACTTTGCCAATCTGTGAAAAAGAGCTTAGGAATGGAGGAAGTGACTACACAATATTGGTCTGATTCCAGTAATGCGTTATACTGGATTAAAAAGAATGAAAATTGGGCTACTTTTATTTTCAATTTAGTCAGAGAAATTCGTCTTTTGAGTGATTCAGATGATTGGCATCACATTTTTGGAACAACTGAATAAAGCTGATTTACCATCTCGAGGATGTAGCATTGAAAACTTTGCAAAATCTAATTGGTGACTTGTACCTTCTTGGATAAGAAACCTTTCTGAAGAATGGCCTAAATACGATATTTTTCCTGATGAAGGGAATATCAATGTTGAAAGAAGAAAAAAACAGTAGTTAGTGTCACAAATACAGAAAAAGAAGAAAAACAATTTACTATCATTTTTTCTATTATCTTAAACTTCTTTTGATTGTATCGTGGATTTATAGGTTTTTTTGATGGTTACAGGGTAAAAAAAAATTTTTTTTTTTACCTGTGGAAGAAAGAAACAGATCTGAGATTTCATTACTAAAGTTAACACAGCACGAGTATAGGACAACAATATAAAAGACTTCAGAAATTTCAAATTTTGGGAATGAAATAAATATTTCTCTATTTAAGACAAGGATCTCATTGAAAGAAGATCTAGATGATTTTAAATTTCCTGTTGTATTACCTTATGAGCATCCAATTGTCGAATAATTGTTTCGATAGAAACACTTTTCTCTAGGCTATGCAGGTTTTCAGATAGTAATGACATATCTGATAGAAGAATTCTGGATATTTAAATACAGAAAACCGTTCGTAAGGTCATCACGGATTGTCTTATTTGCAAGAAATTTGATTCACGCCCAATAGAAACTTCAACAGATTTCCATTACTAATAGATCGTCTCAGAGAGGACTCTGTGTTTGAAATTATTGGAATTCAAATCCAGCAAAGAAATCTTGGATTGTAATTTATATTTCTGTTGTATTTAGAGCAATTAATCTGTAATTGACCATTTTACTATCCTCAGAACAATTTTTGCAGTCATTCCAGATATTTATAGCACGACGAGGAAGACCTGTTATTGTCTACTCAGATAATGGAATAGACTTTGTTGGACTGAACAATCTTATCAAAAGAATTAACTGGGATGCAGTAGAAAAATACAACACTGTCAACAACATCAATTGGAAGTTTGTTCCACCATTTGCAACATGGCGGGCTTCTGGGAACGTCTGATTGGAGTAATTAGGGACAAATGTTCTTCACTTTGAAGAATTAAGCACTGTTTAGTACCACCATCCAAATGACTTAGAATCTCTTACTCCCAATGTATTTTTGCAGAAAGTCAAAGAGACTGGTACACCTGATTTGGACATCTTGGATAGTAATATTTAAATATAAGGTATGTCTATCACCAGAGACCGCGACAGGATCTTCTAAAACGTTTTCCCTCAGAATACTTTGGAGAACTCAGGCAGTTTGAAAGAAAGGAGCGAAGTTAACGAGACATTAAGACAAGAGATGTTATTTTAATATCTATAGATATTAAAATAACATATATTAAAATATTAAAATAACACAACATAGTGACAACATGAAAAGGCTGGACTGGCTCTTAAGAAAAGTGATCGAAAATTTTTACGTCACCAAATGGGAATTTTAGACTTGTAAAATTGAAGACTAAAAATGGAGTAGTTCTGCGTCCAGTGTTGAGACTATTTCCTCTAGAAGTGGGTAAGAATGAAAAAGAAGTGTTCCAAGAAAATGAAACACCTGTTGTGAAAAGTTTACCTGCTATGATACTAGTGGAGTTAATAGGGATCCTCTCGACAAGACTGAACTTGATGAACAAAACTCTCGATACGGTAAGAGGTTAAAACAAATAAAAAGACTTGAGCTGTAGAATTGAACTTTTCTTACAATAAGAATTCTTTATTTTTAGAATTTATATATAATATCTTAAGAACTTTATTTCAGATTTTTAATTTAAAATTTAATATTAAGAAAAGATTTTGTATGTATATTCCATTCAATTGATAATTGAGTTATTTTGTTATTTTCTTATTATTTTAAGTGTATTGATTTATTTTGAAACTTGATAATTTGTATTATCATATAGAGAATTTTTAAATTTCAATAATGTGTTTTAGTTTTCTGAGATGTAAACTCGAAGGCTTATTTATTTATTACATTACATATATTCAGACTTGTATGCTTGATTCTTGAGATCCGCTTGTAAGTCTTCGTCGATAATAGGACAAATAGCACATTGACAGATGTACAACCACAGAAGAATAACGAAGAAAACACCCAGGGCCAAGGTGGGAATCGAACCCACACTCCTACGCTCTCAAGCGATTAGCGGAGTGATACTTTGACCACTCAGCCACGGAGCGCCCAACACTCGAAGGCGAGAGGATGTTGGAAATCTTGGCGATCTTTAAAAAAATAAGGTAACCCTCTTTGCCAATTGAGAATTGATGACGTCAGGTTGAAATCCCGTGCTCCCACGCGAAACAGAATACTTTGTTTTGATCAGTAAGAAATATACATGCATGCGCACGGAAATTAAATCGCTTAAATATATTTGTCTTCCTATAATGTTTCTTAAATAGATAAATATAGATATTGGAGAATTTTTCTTTGATCATTTCTATAGAATGTAGATGGAATACTTCTGAATCTGAATCCTAGGACGAATAAGGTAAGAGTAAATTTTCTCTTACAAATTGATTACTTTTGGTAAATAGTGTTATTACAAAAACAACTATTTTATTTTACGGTGTCCTGTTTGTAACTATTAACATTTCATGTGCTTATTTTTTCCTTGTTCACAAAAAATTGCATTTATCTAAAAGTTTTTAATATGTATTACTTTCTGTATAAAAGCTATTATAGAATCACAAAGTGAATGAAACTTGTACGAAGAAAAATCACGAAATGATAGGCTTCAAAATTAATAATTTAAATATACAGAGAAATATGAATTTTTATGATTATCTTTCAGCTTTTCTGGTAATATTAAAAGAACTGTTTAACGAAAACACTCAAAATTCCTTATAAACTGTTGTAATTTTGTTCAAAAACATTGATTCTGATTTTTATATAAATTAAATCAAAGGATTAATAACTTTCAATTTTATATCTGAAAAAATTGATATCAAATAACTAAATGACGCCAGTAAATGATATCCTAAGGAAATTATTCGTTAAACGAAGCTTATTAAAATAATTTTTCTCTTGTGTTTTCAGGGGTATATCTATGTAATTGTATCTAACTTTTTCCTCGATATTTAGGAGGGATATTTTTTTTTTAAATTTTCTGTCTATTGATATTTTGTGTAAATTATTTGAAGATAATTTATAATGAATTTTAATGATATATTTCAGTTATTATCATTGAGAGTAATTTGTTATTAAAAGTGCTGAAATGTTAAATAAACTTAAGTAAAAATATTTTTTACTGAAGAAATTGATTTTGTTATTTAGTTACCGACATATTTATTAGTTTATATGATAACATTTGGAAAAATTCAATGGTTCGTGACTAACTTTTTAATCTTTTGCATAAAAATTAATCAAATGTATAAATATAATTTTAATAATAAATTTAATAATAAAAAAATAATAAAAAATTGTATAAAAATAAATCAAATGCATAAAGGAAATCAAAAAAATGTAATTAAAATAAGCGAAACTACTTTGCCGTAACTAAAACTCCAACAAGATAATAAATAATTCATTTAGAAATAAAAAAAAACGAATTATTCGTACTTCATTAAGCATTTATTAAGAAAAGCGAAAATATTATAATAAATATCAGCACTTTCTATTCTTTATTAAATAAAGATGAAACTGCTAATCAATAATAAAAATCCCGATCTTGTGCAATCCAAAACTCTGGTTTTAAAACCAGGTTTTGTATGAAGGGGAGAGAAATGTTTCCTTCCCCTCTAGAAGAAACATCTGCACTTCAGTTCTTCACTGTCGCGTGCCTTTCATGTTTTATTTAGTAAAAAAACTAATTTTCAGCTGCTAAATTGAAGGAGAAATGATACATTTAATTTGTCAAAATATGTAAAAGTAAGTTTGAAAAATGCTTGCTCTTTTTTTAGAATTATTTCATCATTTTCTAATATGATTTTGTAATTTGATTTCTTTTATTAAATGTGTTTGTATCGAGTTTATATCAATACAATTTTCTGCTAGAATTTTGTTCGGCGCTAAACTGAGAGTGCCGCGTGGAATAAAGTGAATCTTAAACTAGGAAGTTAGCATTTAGCTAAGCTATGCTTCATTTCCATATTTTGATATCAGCATCAGAAATTAATTTAAACAGTAATTAATAGTGATTTAAACTGATTGTATAGTTACTTATGTTGTGATCCACACCATTTCGGTCTTCTGTTCTCTTCTATAAAATAAAATATTTTTCTTTCGCCTTTAAAATTCTCATCTCTGCGTTGTAGTAGAAAAAAGTATGCATGGCACTGGATCTCCAATCCTGTCTTCGGTACAAAAGCTAGTGGATTCGATTCCCATCTTGGTTAGGGATATTTGTAGTGCTTAAGTGTTCGCTTTAAAGAGTATGTTTTGATTAAATTAATGATTGGGTGAGAAAAAGTAACTGTTTGGAGGCAAACATTCACAGGATCCTTCAGTGAAATTAATTTTCATGTCGGAACTTTGAAATGTATTTGATGGGAAAATTGCGTCTTTCTATATTTCATTTTACTACATCATTATGTAAGTGCAATATACAATTCTGATTTGAACTAAAAATTTAATAAAGTTCTAAAATTAACTCCACTTTAGAATTATTGATTTAGCGGTATAAATATTTTCAAAAATTATGGAACGTATTATTTATTCTGTTTAATTTCAATTTTAGTTTTTGGTAAAAACATTAAAATCATTAGAAGTAACCTTACATAATTCAGAAATTTAAATATTCATTTTATTTTCTATTACAGTAAACTGTACTATTTTTAGAGACTCAAATTTTCGATTCCTACTTTTTAATTTTTTTGTTAAAAATGTGCTAATAATGAAATAATTTTAGTTGAATAAATCATCTGAAAACAACTTATCATGTAAGATAATTATTATTGAAATTTAATTTTTACTTTAAAACTTAGATATATTTTTAGAATATCGGAAAATTTTTTGAAATACTTAAAATACAAACTTGCTTTCCAAATTCCGAATTTTCAGCAGTAATAATTCTGAAATAAAATTAATTTAATAAGGAATTTTTAAAAGTATATACTTCCAGTTTTAAAACATAAATTATTCATCGTTTTTATTTTTATCACGTTCATGGAAAAACAGTATGCAAATGGAACAAAAAGTTCTGATAAGAAGCTTTGTCAATAATATTTTTATTACGTTTTTTAAAGTGGTGAATACGACTGAAGATTTTTATTTTGAATAAAATGATATACATTTGTTTGTTTACATGTGTATTGATCATCTTGTGAAAACTTCCAAGTTCACACACTCAGCCATTTACTGTTGCGCATTTATTCTTAAAATTACAAGTGCTGTATTTTTGTTAATGAATATGCACATTTATATAAAACCCAATTTCAATGTTTATACGCTAGTTTTCCAAAACAACAATCAAAATATATACAGAGTTAAAATGAAAATGTGAATAATTTAAAAATCTATGCAATTAATTACCAAGTGTTAAAGGTGTAATTATCAATCAGAAATTTAAAAATATTTAAATTTAACCCATTAAAATTTATGGTCTTATTCATATTAAAAATAAATAAGAAAAGTATATTTAAGTAATATTTATAGAAAACAATGGATTTAATGAAGATATTTACATACATTTTTTTGCAGAATACGAACATCTGTTAATGTGCTTACCATTTTGCCGAATTAATAGGGTAAGTCATTTAATTTTTTGCACTAATTGTCTTATTTGTGCAGATTTAAGTAATTTATTTTTACATAAATTAATACTAGCAGTATTGAGATGATGGAGTACATTTGAAAACTTGGATTTTATAAATATTTTAAGGTAAAGTCTTGATGTTTTTTAATATGAAGTTTAGAAAAACTTTGAAAATTTGAGAGTTATTTCTAATTTTCACAATACTAATAAAATGTTAATAGATGTTCATACATTCTTATAACATATTTTGTTTATTTGTAAAATAGAAATTCTTTAAATGGAATTTGTATTTCATAATTTCATGCTTCTGTGTTACGTTTTTTTTTTATTTGATCTTATAAGAGATTAAATGAAAATTTTGACAACATTTTCCTTGAAAAAGTGATGTACCCAAATTGCAAAAGGTAGTGACCTATTGATTTTGGCAGAATAGAGAGTAATTTTAGATGTCAAACTGAGGCTCTTTCTAAAAAATGTTCAAGGAGTTTCTTCTATGCTAAGAGCCTCCTTAAATTAAGTTTCTTTATTTAATCAACTTTTCATGAAAATCTAAGATGCATGGAGAAATCTACTGTTTTACTTATTAAGAAGTACAACAGCAATAAGAAAGTTTGCTTTTATCCTATTCTGTTAATGAAAAAAATACGTGTTCAACCCATTTCTCTTCAACCTGAGCATAAAAATGTAAATTTAATTGCACAAGTATTTAAAATAATTTTGTTCTTAGTTTATTACAGTATTGAGAGAGAGGCCCCTGTTTATTCATTTGCAATAATTTACATGTTATTAGTGAAAATTAATTTAGTTTATTAAAATACTTTACTTTAATAAAATCCAAGAATTGTAAATAATGTACTTATGCGTCTTCAAAGTTATTTAAAACTTCTCTGAAAATTTGCAGCTGCTAAAAATATCACATTACAAAACGGGAGACTTGTTTTTATTCATGAATTCATGCTCACTCTAAATTGGATTGAACTGTGATTATTTAAATTCATTAAATTCAAAGGTTAATATATTCGTACTCCATTGTTTTCATTTAATTGTTTTTTTGTGAGTGATTATAAAAAATAAAATCAAAATAATTTGAATGAAAATGAAATATTTAAAACGTATGTTATATTCTAGAAAATTATAAAACGATTCTGAATGTTTTCAATAGAAAACTTAAGCAGTTTTATGTATCTTTACTGAAAAATGGATTGAAACCTGAGTAATATTTTAACTTTTACTTACCAAAAATCATAATTTAATAAATTTTTTAAAATAGCTAACTACATACTACGTTTTCTAAATTGCTTAATTTAATCTTTAATATCATATTGTCGACTGCCTAATGATCAAAGGCTTCGGAAAGGGATATTAATAATCACTGACTTCCTTGATTATATTTCATAAAGAACCGTAGTCCCATGTCGATAGGGGAAAACTCTGAAATCTAAGTAAGTATCCCAACATATGTGCATCAAAAAAATCATGAAATTTATCCTTCTTCATTCACTGGGATCAAAATCGAGACCTTTCGTTCCAAAAAGCAGTTTTCTATTATAACACAGTGAATCTTACTAAATTTAAACTTATCACTGTTAAAGATAATAAAATTCGTAAATGAAACATCCCTTTATAAGTACCTGTATAAATAAAATTATTTTCTTTTTCCGCGGAAATTTTGTTAGAAAAATTTGAATTGAAAACCACTGCATGGAATGGAATGAAAATTAAATCAATGTTTGTCTCCGGCCAATTTTAAAAGAATATTGTTTTACTTGGAAATTTCGATTTTAACAGTTGGAATTTATTTAAAACATAACTAACCCATGCTTGAATTTTCTGTAGAATTTGGATGGCACTTCATGTACACTTTTGGACCTTGGGTCATAAACCTCAACCAACCAACCAACGCTGTAGAATTTGGTTCATTTAAATATTTGAATGTTTTGAAATAAATATTCACAGCAAGAACTATGACATGCAGTTTTTAACCGTACTTTTAAAGTTGTCTTATCTGTACAATTGCTGAGGCTAAGAAAAATATTCAAAACATACACCTCTTTTATTTTGGACTAAAAAAGTCCAAATTTTCTAACAATAAAATAAAGATCCTTTATTTTGGAAAACATCTTTTTTATTAATTGAAACAAATATGGATTGTGTTTTCCATTATAAATGCCAACAGGAAAAAAATTGTAAAGAGACTGGTCTTCATGGAAACATCTTTAAGAAAGATATTGAAATAAAATACGCTAATATATTCTTAAAATTCAAAAAAGCAAATACATTATAAATAACTGTATTGTATCCAAAACTGTCTCTTTGCAGTTGACCATTAAATCCCATGAATGGGAATTTAGAATGTTTGTATGCTTATTATACTTATGTAAAAGTATTAGTTATTAATACAAAGAAAGAATATTCTTATGTAAGTTTAAATTATAAGAAAATATTTCTATATTTTCTGTATTGAGAGAGTACTTCCGGCGATGATTAAAAGATTCGCCTGGAAGCTCTTTAGGGATGATGTTGTACTAAAATATGTAAGAATATTCTTAAAATTCAAGAAAAAAAGCAATTATAATATAAAAAACTGTATTGTATCCAAAACTGTCTCTTGGCAGTTGACTTATAAATGTCATGGGAGCTTAGAATGCCTGTTGTATGTTTATTATACTTATTTAAAAGTATTAGTTATTAATACAAATAAAGAATATTCTTACGTAAGTTTAAATTAAAAGGAAATATTTCTATATTTTCTGTATTTAGAGAGTACTTCCGGCGATGATTAAAAGATTCGCCTGGAAGCTCTTTAGGGATGATGTTGTACTAAAATATGTAAGAATATTCTTAAAATTCAAGAAAAAAAGCAAATATACTATAAAAAACTGTATTGTATCCAAAACTGTCTCTTGGCAGTTGACTTATAAATGTCATGGGAGTTTAGAATGCTTGTTGTATGTTTATTATACTTATTTAAAAGTATTAGTTATTAATACAAAGTAAAGAATATTCTTACGTAAGTTTAAATTAAAAGGAAATATTTCTATATTTTCTGTATTTAGAGAGTACTTCCGGCGATGATTAAAAGATTCGCCTGGAAGCTCTTTAGGGATGATGTTGTACTAAAATATGTAAGAATATTCTTAAAATTCAAGAAAAAAAGCAAATATACTATAAAAAACTGTATTGTATCCAAAACTGTCTCTTGGCAGTTGACTTATAAATGTCATGGGAGTTTAGAATGCTTGTTGTATGTTTATTATACTTATTTAAAAGTATTAGTTATTAATACAAATAAAGAATATTCTTACGTAAGTTTAAATTAAAAGGAAATATTTCTATATTTTCTGTATTGAGAGAGTACTTCCGGCGATGATTAAAAGATTCGCCTGGAAGCTCTTTAGGGATGATGTTGTACTAAAATATGTAAGAATATTCTTAAAATTCAAGAAAAAAAGCAATTATAATATAAAAAACTGTATTGTATCCAAAACTGTCTCTTGGCAGTTGACTTATAAATGTCATGGGAATTTAGAATGTTTGTATGCTTATTATACTTATGTAAAAGTATTAGTTATTAATACAAAGAAAGAATATTCTTACGTAAGTTTAAATTATAAGAAAATATTTCTATATTTTCTGTATTGAGAGAGTACTTCCGGCGATGATTAAAAGATTCGCCTGGAAGCTCTTTAGGGATGATGTTGTACTAAAATATGTAAGAATATTCTTAAAATTCAAAAACAAGCAAATATACTATAAATAACTATATTGTATCCAAAACTGTCTCTTGGCAGTTGACTTATAAATGTCATGGGAGTTTAGAATGTTTGTTGTATGTTTATTATACTTATTTAAAAGTATTAGTTATTAATACAAAGAAAGAATATTCTTATGTAAGTTTAAATTATAAGGAAATATTTCTATATTTTCTGTATTTAGAGAGTACTTTCGGCGATGATTAAAAGATTCGCCTGGAAGCTCTTTAGGGATGATGTTGTACTAAAATATGTAAGAATATTCTTAAAATGAAAAAAAAGCAAATATTCTGTAAATGACTATATTGTATCTAAAACTGTCTCTTGGCAGTTGACTTATAAATGTCATGGGAGTTTAGAATGTTTGTTGTATGTTTATTATACTTATTTAAAAGTATTAGTTATTAATACAAAGAAAGAATATTCTTATGTAAGTTTAAATTATAAGGAAATATTTCTATATTTTCTGTATTTAGAGAGTACTTTCGGCGATGATTAAAAGATTCGCCTGGAAGCTCTTTAGGGATGATGTTGTACTAAAATATGTAAGAATATTCTTAAAATGAAAAAAAGCAAATATTCTGTAAATGACTATATTGTATCTAAAACTGTCTCTTGGCAGTTGACTTATAAATGTCATGGGAGTTTAGAATGTTTGTTGTATGTTTATTATACTTATTTAAAAGTATTAGTTATTAATACAAAGAAAGAATATTCTTATGTAAGTTTAAATTATAAGGAAATATTTCTATATTTTCTGTATTTAGAGAGTACTTTCGGCGATGATTAAAAGATTCGCCTGGAAGCTCTTTAGGGATGATGTTGTACTAAAATATGTAAGAATATTCTTAAAATGAAAAAAAGCAAATATTCTGTAAATGACTATATTGTATCTAAAACTGTCTCTTGGCAGTTGACTTATAAATGTCATGGGAGTTTAGAATGTTTGTTGTATGTTTATTATACTTATTTAAAAGTATTAGTTATTAATACAAAGAAAGAATATTCTTATGTAAGTTTAAATTATAAGGAAATATTTCTATATTTTCTGTATTTAGAGAGTACTTTCGGCGATGATTAAAAGATTCGCCTGGAAGCTCTTTAGGGATGATGTTGTACTAAAATATGTAAGAATATTCTTAAAATGAAAAAAAAGCAAATATTCTGTAAATGACTATATTGTATCTAAAACTGTCTCTTGGCAGTTGACTTATAAATGTCATGGGAGTTTAGAATGTTTGTTGTATGTTTATTATACTTATTTAAAAGTATTAGTTATTAATACAAAGAAAGAATATTCTTATGTAAGTTTAAATTATAAGGAAATATTTCTATATTTTCTGTATTTAGAGAGTACTTTCGGCGATGATTAAAAGATTCGCCTGGAAGCTCTTTAGGGATGATGTTGTACTAAAATATGTAAGAATATTCTAAAAATGAAAAAAAAGCAAATATTCTGTAAATGACTATATTGTATCTAAAACTGTCTCTTGGCAGTTGACTTATAAATGTCATGGGAGTTTAGAATGTTTGTTGTATGTTTATTATACTTATTTAAAAGTATTAGTTATTAATACAAAGAAAGAATATTCTTATGTAAGTTTAAATTATAAGGAAATATTTCTATATTTTCTGTATTTAGAGAGTACTTTCGGCGATGATTAAAAGATTCGCCTGGAAGCTCTTTAGGGATGATGTTGTACTAAAATATGTAAGAATATTCTTAAAATGAAAAAAAGCAAATATTCTGTAAATGACTATATTGTATCTAAAACTGTCTCTTGGCAGTTGACTTATAAATGTCATGGGAGTTTAGAATGTTTGTTGTATGTTTATTATACTTATTTAAAAGTATTAGTTATTAATACAAAGAAAGAATATTCTTATGTAAGTTTAAATTATAAGGAAATATTTCTATATTTTCTGTATTTAGAGAGTACTTTCGGCGATGATTAAAAGATTCGCCTGGAAGCTCTTTAGGGATGATGTTGTACTAAAATATGTAAGAATATTCTCAAAATGAAAAAAAAGCAAATATTCTGTAAATGACTATATTGTATCTAAAACTGTCTCTTGGCAGTTGACTTATAAATGTCATGGGAGTTTAGAATGTTTGTTGTATGTTTATTATACTTATTTAAAAGTATTAGTTATTAATACAAAGAAAGAATATTCTTATGTAAGTTTAAATTATAAGGAAATATTTCTATATTTTCTGTATTTAGAGAGTACTTTCGGCGATGATTAAAAGATTCGCCTGGAAGCTCTTTAGGGATGATGTTGTACTAAAATATGTAAGAATATTCTCAAAATGAAAAAAAAGCAAATATTCTGTAAATGACTATATTGTATCTAAAACTGTCTCTTGGCAGTTGACTTATAAATGTCATGGGAGTTTAGAATGTTTGTTGTATGTTTATTATACTTATTTAAAAGTATTAGTTATTAATACAAAGAAAGAATATTCTTATGTAAGTTTAAATTATAAGGAAATATTTCTATATTTTCTGTATTTAGAGAGTACTTTCGGCGATGATTAAAAGATTCGCCTGGAAGCTCTTTAGGGATGATGTTGTACTAAAATATGTAAGAATATTCTAAAAATGAAAAAAAAGCAAATATTCTGTAAATGACTATATTGTATCTAAAACTGTCTCTTGGCAGTTGACTTATAAATGTCATGGGAGTTTAGAATGTTTGTTGTATGTTTATTATACTTATTTAAAAGTATTAGTTATTAATACAAAGAAAGAATATTCTTATGTAAGTTTAAATTATAAGGAAATATTTCTATATTTTCTGTATTTAGAGAGTACTTTCGGCGATGATTAAAAGATTCGCCTGGAAGCTCTTTAGGGATGATGTTGTACTAAAATATGTAAGAATATTCTAAAAATGAAAAAAAAGCAAATATTCTGTAAATGACTATATTGTATCTAAAACTGTCTCTTGGCAGTTGACTTATAAATGTCATGGGAGTTTAGAATGTTTGTTGTATGTTTATTATACTTATTTAAAAGTATTAGTTATTAATACAAAGAAAGAATATTCTTATGTAAGTTTAAATTATAAGGAAATATTTCTATATTTTCTGTATTTAGAGAGTACTTTCGGCGATGATTAAAAGATTCGCCTGGAAGCTCTTTAGGGATGATGTTGTACTAAAATATGTAAGAATATTCTAAAAATGAAAAAAAAGCAAATATTCTGTAAATGACTATATTGTATCTAAAACTGTCTCTTGGCAGTTGACTTATAAATGTCATGGGAGTTTAGAATGTTTGTTGTATGTTTATTATACTTATTTAAAAGTATTAGTTATTAATACAAAGAAAGAATATTCTTATGTAAGTTTAAATTATAAGGAAATATTTCTATATTTTCTGTATTTAGAGAGTACTTTCGGCGATGATTAAAAGATTCGCCTGGAAGCTCTTTAGGGATGATGTTGTACTAAAATATGTAAGAATATTCTAAAAATGAAAAAAAAGCAAATATTCTGTAAATGACTATATTGTATCTAAAACTGTCTCTTGGCAGTTGACTTATAAATGTCATGGGAGTTTAGAATGTTTGTTGTATGTTTATTATACTTATTTAAAAGTATTAGTTATTAATACAAAGAAAGAATATTCTTATGTAAGTTTAAATTATAAGGAAATATTTCTATATTTTCTGTATTTAGAGAGTACTTTCGGCGATGATTAAAAGATTCGCCTGGAAGCTCTTTAGGGATGATGTTGTACTAAAATATGTAAGAATATTCTAAAAATGAAAAAAAAGCAAATATTCTGTAAATGACTATATTGTATCTAAAACTGTCTCTTGGCAGTTGACTTATAAATGTCATGGGAGTTTAGAATGTTTGTTGTATGTTTATTATACTTATTTAAAAGTATTAGTTATTAATACAAAGAAAGAATATTCTTATGTAAGTTTAAATTATAAGGAAATATTTCTATATTTTCTGTATTTAGAGAGTACTTTCGGCGATGATTAAAAGATTCGCCTGGAAGCTCTTTAGGGATGATGTTGTACTAAAATATGTAAGAATATTCTAAAAATGAAAAAAAAGCAAATATTCTGTAAATGACTATATTGTATCTAAAACTGTCTCTTGGCAGTTGACTTATAAATGTCATGGGAGTTTAGAATGTTTGTTGTATGTTTATTATACTTATTTAAAAGTATTAGTTATTAATACAAAGAAAGAATATTCTTATGTAAGTTTAAATTATAAGGAAATATTTCTATATTTTCTGTATTTAGAGAGTACTTTCGGCGATGATTAAAAGATTCGCCTGGAAGCTCTTTAGGGATGATGTTGTACTAAAATATGTAAGAATATTCTCAAAATGAAAAAAAAGCAAATATTCTGTAAATGACTATATTGTATCTAAAACTGTCTCTTGGCAGTTGACTTATAAATGTCATGGGAGTTTAGAATGTTTGTTGTATGTTTATTATACTTATTTAAAAGTATTAGTTATTAATACAAAGAAAGAATATTCTTATGTAAGTTTAAATTATAAGGAAATATTTCTATATTTTCTGTATTTAGAGAGTACTTTCGGCGATGATTAAAAGATTCGCCTGGAAGCTCTTTAGGGATGATGTTGTACTAAAATATGTAAGAATATTCTTAAAATGAAAAAAAAGCAAATATTCTGTAAATGACTATATTGTATCTAAAACTGTCTCTTGGCAGTTGACTTATAAATGTCATGGGAGTTTAGAATGTTTGTTGTATGTTTATTATACTTATTTAAAAGTATTAGTTATTAATACAAAGAAAGAATATTCTTATGTAAGTTTAAATTATAAGGAAATATTTCTATATTTTCTGTATTTAGAGAGTACTTTCGGCGATGATTAAAAGATTCGCCTGGAAGCTCTTTAGGGATGATGTTGTACTAAAATATGTAAGAATATTCTTAAAATGAAAAAAAAGCAAATATTCTGTAAATGACTATATTGTATCTAAAACTGTCTCTTGGCAGTTGACTTATAAATGTCATGGGAGTTTAGAATGTTTGTTGTATGTTTATTATACTTATTTAAAAGTATTAGTTATTAAGACAAAGAAAGAATATTCTTATGTAAGTTTAAATTATAAGGAAATATTTCTATATTTTCTGTATTTAGAGAGTACTTTCGGCGATGATTAAAAGATTCGCCTGGAAGCTCTTTAGGGATGATGTTGTACTAAAATATGTAAGAATATTCTTAAAATTAAGAAAAAAAGCAAATATACTATAAATAACTGTATTGTATCCAAAACTGTCTCTTGGCAGTTGACTTATAAATGTCATGGGAGTTTAGAATGTTTGTTGTATGTTTATTATACTTATTTAAAAGTATTAGTTATTAATACAAATAAAGAATATTCTTACGTAAGTTTAAATTAAAAGGAAATATTTCTATATTTTCTGTATTTAGAGAGTACTTCCGGCGATGATTAAAAGATTCGCCTGGAAGCTCTTTAGGGATGATGTTGTACTAAAATATGTAAGAATATTCTTAAAATTCAAGAAAAAAAGCAAATATACTATAAATAACTGTATTGTATCCAAAACTGTCTCTTGGCAGTTGACTTATAAATGTCATGGGAGCTTAGAATGCTTGTTGTATGTTTATTATACTTATTTAAAAGTATTAGTTATTAATACAAATAAAGAATATTCTTACGTAAGTTTAAATTAAAAGGAAATATTTCTATATTTTCTGTATTTAGAGAGTACTTCCGGCGATGATTAAAAGATTCGCCTGGAAGCTCTTTAGGGATGATGTTGTACTAAAATATGTAAGAATATTCTTAAAATTCAAGAAAAAAAGCAAATATACTATAAAAAACTGTATTGTATCCAAAACTGTCTCTTGGCAGTTGACTTATAAATGTCATGGGAGCTTAGAATGCCTGTTGTATGTTTATTATACTTATTTAAAAGTATTAGTTATTAATACAAATAAAGAATATTCTTACGTAAGTTTAAATTAAAAGGAAATATTTCTATATTTTCTGTATTTAGAGAGTACTTCCGGCGATGATTAAAAGATTCGCCTGGAAGCTCTTTAGGGATGATGTTGTACTAAAATATGTAAGAATATTCTTAAAATTCAAGAAAAAAAGCAAATATACTATAAAAAACTGTATTGTATCCAAAACTGTCTCTTGGCAGTTGACTTATAAATGTCATGGGAGCTTAGAATGCCTGTTGTATGTTTATTATACTTATTTAAAAGTATTAGTTATTAATACAAATAAAGAATATTCTTACGTAAGTTTAAATTAAAAGGAAATATTTCTATATTTTCTGTATTTAGAGAGTACTTCCGGCGATGATTAAAAGATTCGCCTGGAAGCTCTTTAGGGATGATGTTGTACTAAAATATGTAAGAATATTCTTAAAATTCAAGAAAAAAAGCAAATATACTATAAAAAACTGTATTGTATCCAAAACTGTCTCTTGGCAGTTGACTTATAAATGTCATGGGAGCTTAGAATGCTTGTTGTATGTTTATTATACTTATTTAAAAGTATTAGTTATTAATACAAATAAAGAATATTCTTACGTAAGTTTAAATTAAAAGGAAATATTTCTATATTTTCTGTATTTAGAGAGTACTTCCGGCGATGATTAAAAGATTCGCCTGGAAGCTCTTTAGGGATGATGTTGTACTAAAATATGTAAGAATATTCTTAAAATTCAAGAAAAAAAGCAAATATACTATAAAAAACTGTATTGTATCCAAAACTGTCTCTTGGCAGTTGACTTATAAATGTCATGGGAGTTTAGAATGCTTGTTGTATGTTTATTATACTTATTTAAAAGTATTAGTTATTAATACAAATAAAGAATATTCTTACGTAAGTTTAAATTAAAAGGAAATATTTCTATATTTTCTGTATTTAGAGAGTACTTCCGGCGATGATTAAAAGATTCGCCTGGAAGCTCTTTAGGGATGATGTTGTACTAAAATATGTAAGAATATTCTTAAAATTCAAGAAAAAAAGCAAATATACTATAAAAAACTGTATTGTATCCAAAACTGTCTCTTGGCAGTTGACTTATAAATGTCATGGGAGTTTAGAATGCTTGTTGTATGTTTATTATACTTATTTAAAAGTATTAGTTATTAATACAAATAAAGAATATTCTTACGTAAGTTTAAATTAAAAGGAAATATTTCTATATTTTCTGTATTTAGAGAGTACTTCCGGCGATGATTAAAAGATTCGCCTGGAAGCTCTTTAGGGATGATGTTGTACTAAAATATGTAAGAATATTCTTAAAATTCAAGAAAAAAAGCAAATATACTATAAAAAACTGTATTGTATCCAAAACTGTCTCTTGGCAGTTGACTTATAAATGTCATGGGAGTTTAGAATGCTTGTTGTATGTTTATTATACTTATTTAAAAGTATTAGTTATTAATACAAATAAAGAATATTCTTACGTAAGTTTAAATTAAAAGGAAATATTTCTATATTTTCTGTATTTAGAGAGTACTTCCGGCGATGATTAAAAGATTCGCCTGGAAGCTCTTTAGGGATGATGTTGTACTAAAATATGTAAGAATATTCTTAAAATTAAGAAAAAAAGCAAATATACTATAAATAACTGTATTGTATCCAAAACTGTCTCTTGGCAGTTGACTTATAAATGTCATGGGAGTTTAGAATGTTTGTTGTATGTTTATTATACTTATTTAAAAGTATTAGTTATTAAGATAAAGAAAGAATATTCTTATGTAAGTTTAAATTATAAGGAAATATTTCTATATTTTCTGTATTTAGAGAGTACTTCCGGCGATGATTAAAAGATTCGTCTGGGAGCTCTTTAGGGATGATGTTGTACTAAAATATGTAAGAATATTCTTAAAATTAAAAAAAAGCAAATATACTATAAATAACTGTATTGTATCCAAAACTGTCTCTTGGCAGTTGACTTATAAATGTCATGGGAGTTTAGAATGTTTGTTGTATGTTTATTATACTTATTTAAAAGTATTAGTTATTAAGACAAAGAAAGAATATTCTTATGTAAGTTTAAATTATAAGGAAATATTTCTATATTTTCTGTATTTAGAGAGTACTTCCGGCGATGATTAAAAGATTCGTCTGGGAGCTCTTTAGGGATGATGTTGTACTAAAATATGTAAGAATATTCTAAAAATGAAAAAAAAGCAAATATTCTGTAAATGACTATATTGTATCTAAAACTGTCTCTTGACAGTTGACTTATAAATGTCATGGGAGTTTAGAATGTTTGTTGTTCGAATATGAACCTGGTATAGGATTTTAATTAATCGTACGCATTCTACTTAATATTAATTTATTTGAGTGCATTTACATTTGCTGATTTCATTTATGATCAACGTCATTAAACTTGTTAAATACTTCATTGCAACATGTTCCTCATCAATTTATGCCCCAAACTAAACTTTATAAATCAACTTTAAGTATGATAAGCTTTATCTTATATCTAGAAAAAGATTTAAAACTATAAGCATGTCATTTTTTTGTTGTTAAATAGAAGTGTCAGCATCCTTTTTTTATTAATAATCCAGATTTGGTAAACCATGTAGATGGTTGTTTATTTCTTTTTAAAAAACCTATTAAAATAAGAACTTATTTTTATGTTTAGCTCATATTAACAATTTTTACGTTTCGTTTCAAAACGATTGTAATTTTGAATAGATGTATCAGTATTCAATTTTTGCGTATTTATTCCACTATGTACTTAAATATCATAAGTGATAATTTGAGAGCATACTAATTTATTATAAGAAGCAAAAGCCGAATGTTTAACTTCATTCCAATTTTGATATAATAATAATTTACAGTGAAAGAAGTAAAAAAGGCTACCATTTTTCTGAGTTATTATTTCTAATTTATGAGATGAATTTTTTAATTGATCATTTGACCACTACTAATTATTTAATGAAATGTTGACATTTTTTAAATTAATATTTTTGTAATATTGACCTTTCTTGAAATTAATATTTTCTTAAAGATATCAATTACTGAATATTTTTAAGAAATGGACATTCTTAGCTTCCTGAAAAAATATACAAGGAATTTTTTCAAAACTTTCTTTAATATTAATTTGCGAGAATTAAAAAAGAATAAACCAATGAAATATTAGAAACAATATATTTAAATTGTCCTTAATTATTTTGAGATTAAAGTTAAATCAATTTCTCTTCAATTGTAAGTTTATTTATCCTTTTACTGAATAATGTTAGAGTTTACAAAGAAGGCCAGAACCTATAACGTTATGCCGTGACAAGGTTGTTTATGCTAAATTTTACAAATTATTTTTTTAAGTCAATTTGTGATATAAATATGAATTTGTCGATTTAAGCTTTCTAAAATACATTCTTAAAATTAAGCAAATGTAAGTATTTTTCCGATTTTATTTTAAGGCTGGAAATTAGTTCATTTATTAATTTTTAATGATTAAATTCCAATTGATGAGTTCAATAAGTTCAATAAGCGTATCATTTCTAGATTTTATTTCTAATGCGCGGATGGCTTTTAGAATTCAATCAAATTCAGAGCTACAAGGGGCGACAGCAATCTTTTTATAGTGGGCTCACCCAATGGGTATGCCATCTTTGGATAGAGAAACACACGAAGAGAGGGAATGAACCCTCAATATCCGATCCAGGATTCGAACCCGAGATCTATTACTTCGAAGTTAGGAATGTTAACCACTCCGGCATCGATCGGCTGTTTTTAGGATTAAATCAATAAAAGGCTCTTAAAATTCTTAGAATATTAACATGATTGATAGATATTATCTATAAATAACAATGTTCTCCAAAACGATACTAATTGATAATATTTAATTCCATTAATTAAATTAAATTTCATTTGGTTTTGTTTCAAGTTGTGAAAACTTCTTCACACTGCGTTGAAATTATGATGACTTTATGCTTCATAATTTTCTTAATGTGTAATGGTACCATACCAGCAAAATATAGTTAATTTTTTTCTGAATATTTAATATCTTTCATGAACTATAATGTAATATATCTCGCGTGTAAACTTTTAAGCACTGCTGCTTTTCCATGTTGGAAAGGTTTATATGCTCTATTTTGCCATTTATTTTTTATTCGGTTTTAATTTTTATTTTTTGAAATGTATACATATATATTCAAGAGAATGTTGATATCATTATCTAAGCAGATTCCTTTAAGGGGGAGAAATAAGAATACGCTAGCCGTTTCAGTTTTTTATTTTTTTTTTTTTAAAACTTAGTTGGCAGTTTTCAAAACAATATCGATTAAATAAACAAATTACTGAATTAAAATTTATTCCAGTTTCATTTATTGAAATAGTTTTTTCGATAAATGCATTTGTAATTATTATTATTATTTATGTGAAATAAATTTAAAAATTGGAATTAATTCATACCTATTTATAGAACGTTAATTTATTTACTACTTGCTTAGTTATGTGTTTTTCTGGATAAGATAATAATGTATTTATAATTTTAGAAATAGTATCACATTCATGTTTTTAATTTTTTTTCTTCCATGTCTCTTTGGAGGAGAAATCTGTCTACCACAGAACCTTCCTAGAGCCCTTGTGAAAATGAAATCTCATAAGTGAGGTTACAATTTTTTCCGTTTTTGAAATCTAATTTTTTATGATTTAATAATTTAAATTGGCATATCATCATCAATCTTCTCCATTTTCTGTCTCAGATTGAGCATTCTTAAAAATTTTCCTTCTATAATAAATCATGCTACTATAAACTTTTTACAAAAAAATTTAAATTGCATATAAATTTTATGTTATCTTATGATTAAATATTAGCTTTCTTTTAGAATAATTTATTTATAAAAACAAATTTATTTTGAATGAATTTCTTTTTGTATTTAAATAGATTAATTGATGTGAAATTCCTCCAGAAAAATTCTTACATCAATAATTTCATTCTTTTTAAAATTGATAATAAAATTCATTATTAATAAACTATTCACTTCACAAGTGATTCCATACATGGATGAATCTATTGTCAAATCGATTTACTTAACAAATCAGGAAGTTGAGAAAAATGATAAAATAATACATATTTTTTTAGAATTCCTTTTTAATTAAAATTTAAAATTAAGATATAGTCCGTAGGAATTACCTGTTAAAAATACGATATAGCATGTACATCTTTTATCCAGCAACTTGTAGAAAATTTGAGACATTTAGCATTTAACAGTGAGAAAGGATCCCGTTCTGTATCTATTAGTTATTGGGTTGGTTAGTTATATATTATTAGTTATTGTATCGCCATCCCTCATATTTATTATTTAAAATTATTATTTTAAAAAATAAAACTATTTACAAAGTAAAATTCTTATACATCCTCACCTTTAAGTTCATGTTTGAAAATTAAAATACAGTATTTTTTGTACAAGATATCTATCAAAAAGAGTCGGAAACTGTGATTCTTTAATATATAATTGAAAATGTTAAGAATTTAATACTATTATGTATTAGTTTGGCGAATAAGTTCGCAGCGTTTTTAACAAAGACTTTTATTTAAACAAAAAACAATAATTATATCAATAAGTTAATCAGTTATATATTCGCCGCTGTGCTGTTTACAACCTCTTCCCGCAGAGCTGGCAGCCGAATGGTTAGCGCTCTTGCCTTCGGTTCAACAGTTCGTGGGTTCGAATCCCACTTTGGGCATGGATGTTTGTAGTGATTCGGAATCCACTTTAAACTGTAGGTCCCGGTCTAATTAGCCCTCGTGTGCAAAAAAAAAAAAATGACTGTTGAGTGACAAACAAACAAAATACAACCTCTTCCCACCTCGCGACCAATTTGTTGATACCGTTCCGCCAAAAATCGCATGGTCTGGTGTCAAAGAAGTTGTTGAGTCAGTTTTTAAGGACCTCTTGGTGCACTGAGAAATGCTCGAAAAGAATGCCACAGTTAACAAGGAGCTCTAGATTGTCCAGCTACACCACGTGAATGATGCTTTCGACTGAAAAGACCTGATCGACATGGTCAAACCATACTCCTGCACAACAATGCCAGTCCCCATGTTGCACAAGTCGTCAAAGTCGCACTCCAAGAGTTCGAATGGGAGGTCCTTCAGCAACCGCCGTATTCTCCTGAGCTTGCACCGACCGATTACCATCTTTTTCGCTCTTTGTCAAACCATATGAAAGGCATTACCTTCGATAACAAAGAGGTTCTTAAAAACTGGCTCAACAATTTATTTGACATCAGACCAGGCGATTTTTGGAGGAATAGCATCAGCAAATTGGTCGAGAGGTGGGAAGAGGCTGTAGGCAGAGCAACGGCGAATATATAATTGATTAACTCATTGATATAATTGTTTTTTGTTTAAATAAAAGTCTTTGGTAAAAAAGCTACGAACTTATTATTCAACCTATAATATATAGAGGATTTGGAAAAAGTAGAATACAATTTACAACTTAAGTGACTACCGTTAACAGTATGTAACACTAGATTAGAATCAGGACTAAGAAGATGGGGAAAATAAATGTTCTATATGATTATAATACATAATACTGAAATTGTTCATATTTTTTCTTACTTTCGGATCTTGACTGAAATCAGAGTTCCACTAGACCTAATGCACCTCTCTACTCTTTTCATACAATGCCCAAATGAACCACCTATTTTTTTCTCTGACGTAGCCATTCACTTGATTAATCATCCATGGATACGCTTGAACATTAGGAAATGACTAGATTGGAACTCTTAAGCTGTAAATTCGCTTAGGTTTTGACAAGTGGAGATATGTGTAACCATTCGCCGACAAACAAGAAAAGCTGTCATTCGGCGTTCAGCGACAATTATTTCTGATCACTGAGGAGATACTCATTACGGACTTTATCATCTTCATCATCTTATAGAATATCGTGTTCCATTTAATACTTAATTAGATACACTTAGTTTCAGTTAGAATATATTTCAGTTAGAATTTATCAAATAATTATTATTTTAAAATATTATGGGCTAATATAATAAAATTACTGCTTCCGCTTAACACACATTAAAAATTTGTGCTATTTTTTTTTTTTTTTTTAAACTCTGAGAGGATTTATTTCTATAGAAGACAAACTTTGCAGCTTTAAATGCATACAAATCAATAAGTTTCGTACCTTTAGATTGCTACGAATGAGAAATTTTTAATTGCTATATAAATATAATCATTTCCTATTTAAAAATATTGCTTCCTAATCATGATTGTAATAATTTTTATACATTTGGATTTTAAATAATTCTATTGTTAATTATAACTCTTTATCATTTCAGGTTACTTCAAAGCAATATTTGTTTCAATTATTGCTGATGCAGTTGCTTGTTAAACTTTGCAATTATATTTATAGAAGATTCGAAGAAAATAATTCATTTTGTGGACAAATTTTGAGACTCTGTAATTTGTTAGATGATTTTGAAATGTTATTTACTTTTAAGGATATACGTTGCACACCCACAAATGAGTTATATACCAATCATTATGCTATTTAATTTAATAATTAGGTTAATCTTGATTATAAATTTAAATGTTTAAATAATTTGCTTTAAATTAGTAATGATTTTTTTTTACTTTATTGTTGCCATGTTTAAAAAGTTTTAGGCATTTATAAAATAATCATGTGAAATAATTTAGTCGTAAGATAGTTAACTATTAATATTTAAAAATTGATTGACTAATGTATATTTTCCTTCAATTTTTAGAATAATTTTAAGAGCAAAACATAATGTCATTGGATGATAAAGCTAAACTCTAAAAAAATGTACTTTTATAATTTTTTAGTTATAGTAAAATTTTCTTTGGTGTGGTGTCTTTATTTCTCTCACATAACATAAAAAATGAGTATTTCTATTAAATGTGTGTTCGGTACTTTTTTTTCTTTGCAGATAGGTTAATACTTTTCTATTGAAATAAGATAAAAAAAATAAAGGTACATGCAGATATAAATTAATCTTGATGGAAATACTTCATCAGATAAAAAATAGCCTATCATTAATGACATTAATGTATCAGGCTTCAAATACTGTTTGGTTATCAGTATGATAAATTGACAGCGTATATAAAAGCAATTATGCTCCCACGTGGTTTAATATTATTATTTCATAAATCTGAAAAAAATTGGTTTAAAAATGAGTTCGATTTGCTCGTCTTCTGTATAGAAATCAATATTTTCTGCAGTAATCTCTTCATTGGTGTAGTATGATATGACTTGAGAATTTTTACCGGCTCAGGGGTTGACCTCGACATTTTGTTCTAGTTTAATTTCACAAAATGAGTGGATGTATTGAAAAACTTTAGGCGCTGTTTAGGCACTCTCTGAAACACCGGAATAACCAAATAAGCAACTCATTCTTGTCCTTTTTAATGACTCATTTTAAAATGTATCTGTAAATTATGACACTGAATAAAATTTTGATTTTAAAAACAATTTTTCTGTTAAAAATATAAACACAATGTAAAATGAATTTTTTTTTCGGATTACATATACATTGGCGAATGTTATAGCAAATAACTTAATAAAGTTTCTTTTATGCTTGAAATATTAATCAGATTACACTAAATTAACTGAATCGCGTCGTTAGATGTTATTTTCTATTTATTGCCCATCAAAAGTGAAAATTGAACGTAAGAATACCTAATTATATCAAATTTGTTGATTAAATTTTTCGTATTTTATATCGATATAATATATTAAATATATTATATCGATAAAAAATATCGATAAATAAAATAAATAATTATAAATAAATATCGAGTTTCGTATATTAATTTTAACTGATTGCCATTATTTATGATTACATGCGGAATTACATTGTCGCATGTGTATTAAGTTCCCCAGACGCCATTACAAAACAGATTTCTTCTGCGCAAGGTTTAGTTTTCTCCCGAGGAAGATAATCATGCTCTAGTATACTAATATATTCTTATTTAAAATGTGTATAGAAAATTTATACAATGCATATAAACATGCGGCACTGGTGTCGTTTAATCCACGATTCCAAATTGCGAATTTTTTTGGCGATGAAGAAATGTTGCCAAGATGACGTATCACAACCACGACGTGAGCGATAAGTTGTGTGACCTTATCGCTGTGTGACTAGTCTATATCAAAATAGAATTTTCTGCATAATTCTTATGTCTCCATATCTATTACGTAATAAAAACGAGGTTGTCAGATACATAAGAAAATTTGCCCCAAAATCGCCAAACTCAGAATTTGGCATCATGGATTATACGGCACCTATGACAAATATGCTCTAATTTTAAGAAAACGAGTCTGCTTATATTTGATGTTCATATTTTCAGTTCAAAGTTTCGAGTCGAATCTTCGACAGGAAAGTTAATCCTGTGCGAAACAAATTAAATGCAGGTTCAACGTTGACATACGAAGATTTTCAAATCATAATCTAATGAGAATTTACCTCCCAGACTATTAACAATTCTTTTTATGACAAAATAAATCGTGGTTGTGAAGCATTATTTTTGCACACGAAGGCTGGTTAGTCCAAGAATAACAATTAAAAGGAAGACAAGTCTTAAGGAGAACTGAATTCAAGAAGCGTGTGTGGAACCGAATGTCTGAACTCAAAAATTATCATTGCAGAAATAGTATCCGAATGTTTAAAGAATTAATTTCTTGCAAAATACTATATAAGCTTCAGCAACATTGAAAACAATTCTAGTAAAAATGTTTTTCTTATAGCAACAGAAAGTGATGAATATAACGACAGTACTTGTGATACATATCGAAATACAGTTCATTATGAACTTTATATTTTTGTTAAAAAATAATGTGGGTGAGATTCATTAAAAGTGTGACATAAAATAGGCTATACTTCTTATAATTTAAATGAATTTTTAGCTACATATCAATACTTTTACACGAATGAAAATATATTTATTTTGCTTTATTAAATTGATAATTTCGTTTAAGATGTAATATCATTAGATTTAATAAAATCTTTTTGGATATCAAGATTCAAAATAGATTTGAAATCTATATTTAACGAAATCTTTTCTAATGGAGTGTAAAAATGTATGTCATTACCTTGAAATGACGTCAGAAAAATCTAATTTTTAGAAAACGTATATTTTCATTTATTTACTTCATTAGTTTCGTGTTGAAAGGCATCAGAATGTGCAAATTCGAGGAAGAGTAAAAATGCAGGCTTAAATATATTTACAACATTTCAATTACAGTTCCAATTTTTATTAGTTTTACTTTACGTTCTTAGAGTAAGATAAAAATGCACAGTCCTATTTTAAACTACTATATTGTTGTTTAATATCAGTTTAATTATTTTAATCTTTTAAATAATTATGTTTGTTATCGCGATATGTTCGGTTGCCTATTGGCTGAACGAAACCACTTTCTTGAAAGGCGGTCAAGTGCTCAATTTTATATGTGGTAGTATCTCCTCCTTTTTTTATGTCAAATCAAAGGGAAAATATTGAATTACTTCAGTTAGTTTTAACTTTTATATTCATCAATATGTTTCTTTTCCTTTAAATAAATTTAATTTTTGATTTTGTTTCCCCCCCCGCTTTGTTTTCTAAGCAATCTACAGAGTCAAGTGACAACATTGACACCTACATTGAAGTTCCTCTCTCTAATTATAATTTGAGCTGGAGAGGATTTTCTAAGAAACTTATTAGACTCGTGGCCACCCAATACGAAGGCAAGCTTAAATGAGGTTATTTTAAGGATACAAAAGAAAAATTTTTTATTACCAGGGATTAGCTACCTTAGGATAATATGGAAATTTGAGTATTACGTATCAAAATGCCGTTTATGATTTGGTAATGTTATGTAATTGCGCTTTTTTAAGCATATACAATAAGATAGTCTTAAGTTTAAACTTAAAAATTTTTTTTATTGATATTCAGGTATTGAACTTGTAATGTCAAACTCGAAACTTGTTTACCATGGACTATACAATGTTTCGTGCGTGAAAAAAATAGTTTTCCATGGAATTTAATTTCTGTTTATATGTACAATTTACGTTATAGATTTCTGGGGGTTTATTCTTTTAATGAAATTTCTAAGCATTCACTATTTAATCTAGATCGTGAATCACTATCATATGACGAGAATGACTCTCGGGCAGGCACCTACTATCCTAGAGTCACTCTTTACAGAGCAAAAGTATTTTGAAGGATAATTTTCAATTTATATGTACCATATATTTTGAAAATTTAAAATCTTTCATCTAGCATCTCTGTGATAGGGGATGTATCGGGCAAAGTGTTAATTTTATACATTAAATATGCTTTAGAGTTGTAGAAATAGAAGGGAGGGAATTACTGTAAGACACGAGACTTGCATCGTTAGTCTTTTTCTCGTCAATAAGCAAGAATTTAGTTATTTCATTCGTAGTTATAGAATGTATCCATGTGTGTGATTAAATGCGCGTGGGTTTCCCTCTTTCCTTTGTCGATTTAGAAGTCGAATGTTCTTGCTTTCTGCTTAACAGCAGTGGATTTAAATTCCTACCTCAGGTTTAAATATTTGCAGTGGTTTGGAATCACCACCAGGTGACTCTTTTACAGTGGGTACTTGTCATGACAAATACCAAGCGTCAGATGTTTTCTTTATATATCTATCTATATATATATCAGTAGCGTGCGGTAGGTTTTCATGCAGGATGTGCAGAGAACAACTACGACAATAATAATAAAAGCATAAAAATGTACATTAAAAACTTCTTTAACGTTTTATTATTCATTTACACACAAAATGCATAAGTCTATCTTTTTGTAGATGAATTAAAGTCCTTTGTGTTCGCATATAAATATTATTGCTTTTTTAAAATTTATTTTCAATTGATAAATAATTGTAAATACTATTAGTAGAATTAATAATTTGAAGTAAAATTCATAAATTTAATGTTATAAGTTTTAAAACTGTTCTTCATTTTAGGCCCCCAAATAGAAAAATTAATGTATGCAAATCATCAAAATTGGTGAAGATATATAAAGTATCATCACCCCAAATTTGATTAATCTAATTTTGTTGCGACAGCATGCCTCCCTATGTAAAGCCCATAGTCGGGCTCTAACGGTTTCAAGGAAGCAAACGGGAGGTGATCATTGAAATTTCGAAGCTGCAACAAAGCAGATCTCCGAATACTTGAGGTGTCACACACTGAAATATCATTTATCTTGCAGAACATTGCAATTACAACCTATTTTGTACTAGCTGTTTTTAATGAACACGGTTAATCTTTGGTTAATCTGGTATTCGAACTCACAACCTTCTGGTAATGAGAACAACGTCCTAACCAATCAATGAATCCATGCCACCTATTCCAATTTTGTATAAATCGATTACATGTAAAATTAAAGCAAAATTATATTTTGTATACAAAGTTGTTCATGTTATACATTTGATTGACCATCATTATCGTTACAGGTACTTTTCCATTATATGATAATCGACGTAACGGGAAAGAAAAAAATCGTAAATTACTGTTGAAAACATTCCATTTGTATCATGCATTGTTTAAAAAGCTTTAAATTTTTAAAACTAATAAAAAAATACAAACACTTTATTTACATTTTATAAGCTAAATAATTATCACTTCTTGACAAAACATACTTAAACGCCCATGTTTATTTCTGGGGAAAACTGGTTAACAATCGCATCGATGATCGATTGCGCACGTATAATGTGTAATATTACCTTTTTATCAATGAAACAAAATTAAATTTTGCTGTATTTAGCAGTTATTTTTACTGTTGCCGACTTGTGTTCGTAACTAACGCTCCTTTTAATGGACAAAATTATCCCTAAACCATCTTTTGCGCCAACTTGCTTTTGCTTTGTTCAGCGTTTATCTTGTTTAACTTATATATATATATATATATATATATATATATATATATATATATATATATATATATATATATATATATATACTTTTTTCACTCAATATTTGCGCAAAAAAATAAATAAATGAAAATTTTATTTAATATATTTAATTTAAAATAAAATTTTGAGCAACTAAAAGTCTTCATATCTACATTATATTATTTTCGCTTCTATTTAAGAAACATGCTTTTTCCTTAGAATTATAAGCGGGGAAAGTAATTTTCACTAATAGAAATTTTTAAGTTTGAAAAAATAATATAATATTATCACAGGGGCCTGTTGAAAATATTTGAGAGTTTTTCTTTTTATTACTTATGAATTACATTTTTTGTTTGTTTATTAATAGCGAATTAGATTTTTTAAATGTAAATACCAAATGGATAAATTATAACTATACCATCGCAAAGTCTAAAATTATAAGAATATACGTATGATATGACTGGAAAATAAATCAGAAATAATCGGAGTTAAGTAATTAATCTAAAATAAACTAATAAGGTATTAAGTATAAAATTTATTGCAAATGTTTCATACTGATCCTATTTTATCTATAATGAATTGCATATATCACATAAATTTTTATGAATGAAAATTTATAAGCCTTTTGTAGCTCCAAGATTGATTTTGCTAGATTCAAAATTTCTTCATACGTAAAAATATAAAATGGAATAAAATTTTTTATATCTTATGCAAATACAAGTTGAAGATTTTAAATTTAGTGGGGCAAACTTATATCGTATGAAAGCTGTTAACTTTTTGTCATCCTCTGAAATGTAAGATGCATAGAAATTTTAAAATACTGTAATTATTCTATTTTTTCTTTTACTTGTAAATAGCTTTTGATGATTTGTTAATGCTTTTCATTATTTTCATATTGTCTAGTTTGTACTTAACTGAAGAATGAGTAACGAAATTTTTTAAATTCATTCATTAATGGTTCAAAAAACAAAAATTCTGATTTTTTAAAAAAAATTCTTCATTTTTTCACATTCAAAGGCAGTATTACAATATTTTTCTAATGCTTGAAATATTGATTCACAAACTTATACTATAAACTATCATTCTGATTAGTGTGTTTCATTAAGATTTAAAATAAAATTACATGTATTCTATATATTCCAAACAATGAACTATTATAAAACGTTTACATGGTATCTATATGACTAGAAAAGTATTATTATAATGTTATTTCTATTTACACAATATTCAGATCTATTAAATCTAATTGTCGGCACAGATGCCGTATAATCCAGGATGTCAAATTCGGAAAATTTTTGGCGATGAAGATGTTGCCAAGATGACGTATATTGACGTGCGTGATGATGTAAATACTAGGGTTGTCAAAATAGAATTTTCTGCATAATTCTTAAGTCTCCATATCTATGACGTAACAAAAATCAAGTTTCTTAATACATAAGAAAATCCACCAAAAAAAATCACCAAACTCAGAATTTGGCATCCTAAATCATACGGCATCTTTGTCGACAATTAGATTTACCAGATTTGAATACTGTGTAGGATACCATTGATATTTAGAAATTATTCTATACGCCCATTCTATGGTTATAAAAGCAAATAAAATTTTGTTGAAATAATACCACCTTGATTGTAAGTAAGCATTTTATTCAGAGATAACGTAAAAAACACACACATGTTTTCTAACTCATCAATTTAATCTTTCTTTTAATTTCACACACAAGCATTGAAATAAATTTCAAATTTGATATCATTATATAATCTTCGTACTGAAATATAACTCCTCTTTAAAAATGCAATGCTAAAAAATCTATTTTCATATAGATATTATGCACTAGTAAAGATAAATAGTTAAATTCATACACACATGTGTGCTGCTCATGTTTCCTGATAGTTTTAAAGAATGCTTATCCATGTTACATACATGGTTTCTATAGCGTATGCAATATTATATAAAGAAACGAATGTGTTTTCTATCAATCTTTGAAGTTCCGTTAAAAAATATTGCCATATGTTTAAGGATTTTAATGAATTTCTTGAACTATGTAATTTTTGTTGATTTTCGTATTAATTTTTTTGATATTATATTCTAAAGGGAAGAAAAACATTTATTAAATACCATAAAATCGGGGAAACAATATAGAAAGATGAAAATTTCACATACTCTTTAAATTATATATCCAGTTGTGAAGATACAGATACTTAAAACTTTTTGGGCACAGATGTAGTATAATCCAGGATGCCAAATTCTGAGTTTGGTGATTTTTTTGACGGATCTTATGTATGTGGCCACCATATTTTTATTTCGTCATAGTGGAGACCTATAAGAAATATTTAGAAAATTCTATTTTGGAAACCCAAGTATTTACGTCATCGAGTACGTCACAATACGTCATTTCGTAAAATTTCTTCATTGCCAAAAATATTCAGGGCTGGATCCTAGCAGAACCCACATCCTTGGCGCGAATGATTTTGGTTGGTGATAATTGTGGCTTGTGCCAATCTTGATAACCCTATTTCGACACCTTAGATATAATATACCAAATTATTTTTCGAATTTCCATCCGGCTTGGCACTTTTTCTAAGTTTGTTGTCAAAGGTGTGGGCTCTCCAAGGACTTTACCAAAATCAGAACTTAGCATCGTGGATTATATGGCATCTGTGCCACTTTGGCATGACAAAAAGTGGTTTAATTCAAATACTTTCTTGTTAGTAAATTATATAATTTAATTTGTGATGAATACTCTTTTTGAAACCTTATATTGTAATATAAAGCGAAGACAAAGATAAGCAAGTTAATATCTTATTGTCACTTACATTTTCTTACGCAGGTATCTGAATGGTCGAAACATGCTGGCAAATATGGATACTAATAAACACTATTGCCGATTGGAGTAAAAAAATGTCCGGTGATTTTCAGAGCTATTACAAGATGTTATTCGCTATGAATGATTTATTTACTTGGAGGATTAGAAAACGCAACCTACTATCAACAAGTTTCTGCAGAAAGGGGGCGAGATTCACAATTGCACCATTGTCGTTTGTTAGGTTCCATTGTTGACTTAATAAATAGATAAAATTCAATAATTCTAATTGTTGGAATAATTATATTGTATTGTTATTATATATATATATATATATATATATATATATATATATATATTTTGAATAAAAGGGGGGAAAATGAAAATTATTGTTCATAAAATAACTTTTGGTATCATAACTATTATTACAGCAATGTTATATATATATATATATATATATATATATATATATATATATATATATATATATGTATATATATATATATATATATATATATATATATATATATATATATATATATATAATCAGAGTGATAGAAAATAATCAAAAATTTAAATGCTTGAATTTAAAATACTTAGGTAATTAGTATATAAACCAACATTAGAAAACCCAAAATATTTTCATCAAAAAATTTTTAAAAAGGAACTAAATTAATTAGAAACAAACTAAAATATTTGATACAATTTTTATAATAAGTAAAAAATTAAGGTAAATTGAATTAATCAAATCTAGAAGTATTTTTTAAGAAGTTAGAAAAATGTTTTTAAGATGTTGAAAAAAAGAGAATAAGATGAAGCATTTAGAAAGTAAAGAAAAGCAATTGAATAGTGATGAAATGAGTAAAAGTATATATTAAAAAACGTAAATTGAAGAAAAAGAAATATAGAAAGAAAAATCTTGAGAAATGATAGAAATGAAACTTGTCCTTTCACATCAGTGAAACAGGAGACAGTGAGAAATCTTTTGAATTCGTTTGCTTAGAGATTCAAAAGTATACACAATACACACATGAATTGTTCCCTCAGAAATTTTCCTTTTTTTCCCCTAAAATATGTTTTTGTATCAGAACACATTTAAAACGTGTAACAAAATTTGAGAAAATGAGTTTTTTATGAAAAGTATAAAATAGTCAGGCACATGGTTGCAAAAAAATTTTCATTCGAAAAAGAATTTGTTTCACCATTAGACTGCCATAATTCTCATATAATGCAAAACTTTATAAGAAAATTTCATTTCTCAGCTAACTGCATATTGCTTTCTTATACTAAATTATTCAAGATTTGCGTATGTAATGCAATTTGGTTAGAAACTATTTAATGTGAATTTCTTTTAAAGTTTCTTTTTCACATTATACCAATTATAAATGGTTAATTTTAAAATAAATATTTAATAGTGAAACCTGCCATTAATCTTAAGCAAATAAGTAACTCAACATGTGTGTATTTCCTAAATACCTAATGGAAAATTTGAGCTGTAATAATTTATTCAATTTTATTGAACAATGAAACAGTATTTTTAATTCTAAATCCATACAATAAAATAAACTATTATAATTAAGATCTAGTTAATACAAGGCTGTTCAATTTTCTATTTTTCATTATAACTTATTGCCTTTGTGTGTGTTAAAGTATAAAGATTTTAATATTATATCAACCAATAGAATCATACACCAAACGGAAGTGAAATACACAAGAGATAGATGTTGTTGTTGTTTTTGTCGTGGGACAAGTGCAAAAAAAAGGTAAAAAAAGACAAGTTTTATGGAACCAAAGGCATGGAACACTGCCCTGGCCACACTTTAAGCTTTTTCAATATAGAGGGTGTCATGGCAGCAGTTGGGGTCGATGCTGACGAGGGTCGAGGCAACAGAGATGCCTCGGATCCAGTGGAACTCCTGTGCAGTGCCTGCATTCTGCGTAGGTTCTAGATCCGTCGGGCATGATTTTCATACCCCTCATGTGCCCAGTCCGCATTCTGCTGATAGTAGAGGTGGTACCACGGTTGTGCTGACCACAAATGAATGTAATTTAATTTTCCTGTGGTTGGCAAAGAGATTTATTTGTAAGGGGGCGCCGGGTATATTCATGTGGAGAGCGCATGGCAAAGTGAAGTGAGGAGATGACCAGGAACCGGTTTTGGGCGCGAGGAGAGGAAGGAGAGACTTGTAGAGAGACCGGGGCCCGAACGCGTGCAGCTGACGAAAAAAGGAGGAGAGCCTGAATCGGTGTGAGATCAGTGCCGGACACTGGGAGTTTGCCGAAAAAAGGAAGTGGTCGAGTATATAGCCGTGCAAGGCGAGTTCCTGAGAGAAGAATATACTCAGGAGATTGGCTGCAGGAGGGAACCACATCTTACAATACTCCAACAGCTGCTGTACCACGATTGCAGAAAAATCCCTCGAGAAGAAACGGAATGTGCCGAGTAACGAGGAGTTTCTGGTCTCCCGATAAGTGTTAAGCCTGGCCCACGTGGGATACCTGGCGTCTCCAAATGACTTTGTAAGTTTCTTTAGTGTAAATCTCTACTATGTTTCTTCAAAGAATATATATCTTTATTTATGAGAGATTTTATTATTACATCTATTATTAAATATAAACTATTATGAAATTATAAGAAATTAATCTATTTTTGGTTTGTGTCTAATTAACCTGTAAAAGAGCATACTTATTTTGTCCAATTTAATCTGAAGATATCTTTAATTGTATTATTCTAAATTAATCATTAATAAACTTAATTAACTAAGTATGAACCTGGAATTTTGTTAAGTGTCTGTTGATAATATGTTTTAACAAACAATTCACTGCATAAAGGATTACTGAATAATAAGACACTTAGTACACGGTCAGGATTAAGCTCCGGTAGGCACCATTTTTTCCGTAGTCCTCAGCAGAGGTGATGCCTTACGACGGCGTTTGCATC
This sequence comes from Latrodectus hesperus, assembly GCA_037975125.1. Lineage (NCBI taxonomy): Eukaryota > Metazoa > Arthropoda > Arachnida > Araneae > Theridiidae > Latrodectus > Latrodectus hesperus. Next base: position 44,144,622 of record CM075854.1, on the reverse strand, counting down.
GAAGCAAGTGGTAGTTGTGGGAGGGGATTGATATTCCTAGCCGCCTTGGTGAGGTAGTCCGCTTGTTCGTTTCCCTCGATGTTAACATGTGCAGGGACCCATTGGATGGTGCAGGTTTTCTCCCTTGCAACTATGGTGGACAAAAGTGCGTTGATGTCTTGACAAGAGATAGATATCATGAAGATTTGAATCCTAAATTGCATCATAAATTCATTCATCCTAAATTCATTTTGAATCCTAAATTCATTGCAAAACAAGATCTGAACTAATAGAGAATATTAAAAGACAACGCAATATATGGAAGTTTTCCAATTTCAATGGAATATCTCACGGAAAAGTATTTTGACTGAATATAAAAGTGATAACAATTTAGAATCTTCTGAATAGTGATGTACCTCATTTGATAATAAAAAACGTGAATTCAACAAATCAATTTGGGAATAAAGAGACATTCTGTGAAATTGATATATAAAACTCCGTTGAATTTTGACTTTAGATGCCTAACATCGAATGTAAAAGCATTTTGCTAAAACAAGACTAAAGCATTATGAGAGGTTGAAATAGGTAATGAAAGTGTGGTTAAATGTATCTAATAATTACTCAACATGTTGGTAGAAAATGTAAATATTCTTTTCAGATAACAGCTGTCAACAACTGGAGGTGGAATTGTTTGGAAGGCAGTTGTCTACTTAATATCGAATTTCACAGAATGGGAGAAAAGAGTGATTGAGATAGCAGAACCGGATTTGTCTTCAACTACTCAGCACAACTGCAAAAAACAGCATAGGCCATCTTTACCCAAACCAGTGTATAAAATTACGCAGTTTACATGACTACGAGGTTAGAATTAATGCTTATGCCAATCAATAACCTCTCATACATTTGTATGGCTTCGATTTCAACGACAGATGGCGCTGGGATCAGAAAATTTAAGATATCATAGACTATAGACTAAGGACATATGCAATAGGTGGGATTTAAAGACGCCGAAGACAGCATGTGTCCTAAGCGTTTGTGACATTTTTAATGAACGTCAACAGATGACCACAAAACGATGTTATTGTTTCGGCTTTTCTTTTTACAACGATTTATTTTAACCGTGTCCATTCTGTGACATGACATAACTTTTTATTTTCATTATCATTTCTGATACATTTACAGTAAAACAGATAGCCAGTTCCATTGCTGTATTCTTGAAACATAATTCCTTTCAATATGCCAAGCAATTATACCGAAATCTAAGAATTATAGAAAAGTGTGAATGATGCAAAAAATTATACAATGCAGAAATACATTTGTACATGAATACAAATACTGATACTAAACTCGAAGAAAATTAACAAGGATAAAAAATGGGATTGAGTAAAACATGTGAAAAATATCAAACTACACATATGTCATATTATAACAATAAACCTTTTTTTAAAAATTTTAGTATGTTCCATTTCGAGTGGTAATTTCAGGGTGATTAAAGGAGTTTTTTTTCACTAAATTAGCATTTAATAGCTTTAGAGTTATTGCGATTGTTAGTAGTACATCCTATTTTCGCTAGGAATTGGTCAGTAAAAATTGAGAGAGTGTCTTGGTATTAGAATTTGATATTACTCTCATAAGCAGGTTTTAATCCCTCGATAGATATAGTTTTTGTCACTGATTTTCTTACCAAAATTTATCCTTTACCGTAAAGATAGGCAACAAGTGTACTTGGGTGAAGAATAAAAGTTCATAATTATCAACATCTTTAATGCTAACTCCTTACAATTTATTCATATTGTAGTTCAATTATGTTGCTTCTGTGTCTGATATAGCACCAGATTGGATTCCGAGTAAACCATCAAAAGTATCTTATCGAATTAAATTAATGTATATGGACCATAATGGAACTGTTGAAATGTATATGTAAATATTCTGCCAGCTCCTTTAATTGGAGATGGTACACAATTGTGTACATACTGTATATACCAAGTAAATGTGAATTTGAGTTACCATCACTTTCCTCAATATTTATCATTGGAAAAACAAAGCTGGCACTCCAATTATGAATCAGATTTCTTCAAGTTATGTCAACTGTAATGTGTTATTGGATCAATATTTACCAATCTGTTGAATCCATCAATTATTGTCATGTAATTTTATTACATAGTCAGACGTGGAACACGTGGATTATTAATATATAACGAGAGCAAATCAAGCATGAAGCACAACAAAACTGCCTATTGGAATTTTTGCTTACCGCTTAATTTTCGAGCTTGTGTCAAGGACAAGCAGATTTTTTTATATGCAAATTTACTATACGCGAGTTCTTGGATGAGAAAAGTCATCCACATGCTCTTGAAAATTTCCTGTCAAAATGAGCTTCAGGCAGTGTAATTTATCCTTCAAAGGAAAATTATATTTCTGAAGTCTATAAAATTAGAATTTTATGAGCTAAGAACGACATTTGAAGCTCAGATTTTCTCAAGTGTGAAAGAGGCATCTTATGAAAATTGAAATTTTCATTTGAGTTAGAAATTAGTCATTTCTGTGCAAGAAAGAGTGTTAACAATTAAAGAAAATTCTCATTTCCATTAATCGTTTCTCCATTAGTTGTTATCTAATGGAGAAACGGAAAGACATTTGGGTTTCATCTTCCCAGAATATGGGAAGACGAAACCCAAATGCTTAAGATGTCGAGATAAACATTTATTTTTTAACGTAACAGATAAACATAGCATTTGCTTGATGACTGCAGTGAAAATTTTTTGACAGATGTAAGAAAATTCTGTTTCGACTATAATCTGATGAAAAAGTATTCTTTTTCGTCTAACTTCGAATAGAGACATCTATTCACATATGTATGTGAATAAATGTCTACATTCACATGCATAAATGAAATTTAAATATTTAAATGCAGAAACAAGAAAAATTTAATGTTCCCACGTTTCAGAGTTAAATGAGAGCAACATACTGTCTTTATTTCTACTCATATAAAGGAGAATATATTACTCCCATTTCTGTATTTAAATACTAACAATAAGCTGTTCTTATTTCTAAATTCAAATAAGAAGAATATATTATTCTATATCTGAATGTATATGAACAATACAATACTATTATGTATATATTTTAATAAGAACAATGTACTGTAATTATCTACTGTTAGATTTGATTAAATAAATTCTAACTTTTATCGTGTGATGTGTTGAAATTATTGTAATAAGTCAGCTCGTATTTCTTAATTTTACGATCAGTGTAGGAACCGAAACTTTTTTGACATTAACAATTTCCTTTCAATTTAAGATAGATAGAAATAATCAACAATATGAGTGTCTAAAAATGTATCTTGCTTAAATATTTAAACCTTTTAGCTGAATATATATTAAGAAATTCTGAAGAAAAATGGTGATTAATATTTATTTATAGTTGTAGAATAATATAAATATACATTAATCAATTAAATAAATTTTTTTACATTTACATAAAACGATATAATGTTATCAAAATTGCAATGTGTTTAATGTTTTGTAAAATGTCAGTACTTTTTTTTTTAACAAATGTTCCAAAGAGTAACATTTCATTTTCAATGTATTTATTATATAAGCTCTTCACATATTAAAGTCCTATTTATAGCTTCCCTTAAAATGAGTAGCCAATTCGTCACGAGTTGCTTACTGAAAATTGTTTGATTTTTCACAATGGGAAAATATGCAAAATTTGGTTGCTGGAAAGAATTTTTCACACTTGTTTTCATATACAATTATTGTGTAGCAGGTCTAAGAAACATAAAAATTTTTGTTAGTTAATTTTATTTCTTTATTTAACTTTTATTACATTAAATTTCAGTAGTTTAGATGCAATAAAAATATTAGACTTGTGAAAAGTTACTTTTTTTTATTTCTATGAATGAACGGAAACAGTTCAAAATCTTTTCCTAAATCCCTTGTATAAATTTAGCAAAATGTATAAAAATTTCTTTTTCTCCTAATATTGATATTCCCAAATGCTGAGTCATTTTATTAATCCACTCATTATTTTATTCAAAGTATTTAATAAAAAGTAAACTAGCCGACCAACTTGTCTAGTGGTCAGCGTGCCTGACTGCGGGTAAGGAGGACCTGAGTTCGAATCCCGGTTCGGGCATGGATGTACTTTCTCTCTCTCTATCTATCCTGTCTTTCCTTGTACAAATGAGGTGTGAATGGTTACCTACCCTATAAACGGGTTCCGATGGCAAGTGTATAGAACAAAGTCGTACTTTCACCTACATGGTGCTCTGATTAAAAGGAAAGACGCTCCCAATCGACTTAATTCGCATAGCATAGCGAGCTTGGCTTGTCCAAGTGTCATTAGTAAACAACAAGAAAAAGTAAACTATGTAATTTTGACATTAACCTATTCATTGAATCCGCTCACACTGAAGTCTATCTCTAATAGAACATAGTTACTGTTTTTTTTTAATAGTGGTAATAAATGCAGTCAAGTGCACTTATATATTTTGATGATTATATTTCCTGGGATTTCAGCCTCATGATTTGAAAGAGAAATGCTAATCAGCGCATCACAGGGGTGGTTGATGGAAGTTTTTCCATTGTGAAATCAACTTTTAATTGTTTCAAATAACTTGTCAGTCCAACAATGTGTAGATTAACATGAAGCAAACAATTAATCATTGGGAATTAAACTTTATAACAATACTTAATAGAAACAATGAAATAATATCGATAACAATTTCACAACAACGAATCTTGTCTCCTTTCTGCACAAAACTTCTCGACAATAAGTTGCGTTTTTCAAGCCTCCAAACGAAGAAGCCTTCAAAATAGCGAAAAACATCCAGCAATAAGCCTGAAATACCAGAATTTGGTCTCAAGCCAACGGCCAATTGTTCACTTTAAGAACATTGCATTTGCCAGATTGTCTCAAACTTTAACAACTTCAAAAAATATTAACGTAAGTCATAATTTAAACGAAAATTTTCTTAATATTAATCATTTTGATCTCCTTTTATATTTTAATGATTATAAGACGTAAATATTGGCAAAAATTGTATTCATAAATTATAACAAATTACAATCAAATTTTAATAAAAGTTCAATTAAAATAAAGGCACATACGCCGTATAATCCACTATTCCAAATTCTACATATTTTTGGCGATAAAGAAATGTTGCCAAGATGAAGTATTGTGACGTGCGCGATGACGTAAGTACTAGGGTTACAAAAATAGAATTTTCTGTATAATTTTTATAAGTCTCCATATCTATGGTGTCATAAAAATAAGTGGACGAATACATAAGAAAATTCGCCAAGAAAATCGGCAAACTCAGAATCTGGCATCCTGGGTTATATCGCATCTGTGCCAAAATAATTTATTATAAATTGGAGTTAATTGCAATTAGCAGCAAAAATTTTTTTATTTTTGCATATTTTTCATTTGTTTTCATGAATTTAATACTCGTACACGGAGCAAATTTATATTCAAACTCATACCTTGAATCACTGTTGGTAAATTTATTTAATTAATGTTTTTATTTGAAACCTGAAATACCAATACCTTTTTTCTTAAGACAATATTCTATAGAGGTTGTCACGCTCATTGTCTTTTGATTTAGATGCCAGTTTATATTCGTGGTAAGAAATTACCGTACGATCACCCTTAGCGAAATTTTCAAAAAGTCGCCAAGTGTGACCGTATGACGATGAATTTCCGATCGGAAAAACGGCGGGAGGAAAAATGGCTGAAATAGTGACAAATATTTCATACATTGTTGGTATCTAACAATATGCTCAACTAATTTTACAAAATTAACAAAAAACGCAGATTTATAGATTTTAATCATCAATGGTAAAATATAATAAAGTTGATATGTAAAATTATCCATAAAAGTTTTCGAATAAATTTTATATTAATGAATTTAAATCGGTAAATATTCATAAGAAATTAATGACAAATAGGGTTGCCAAAATACAAGTTTGCCGGGTTTCCTGTTAAAATGTTCGCCAAATTTGGCAGCAAAAAATGCGCCAAGGATGATCGTACAGTAAATTAGATCAATATTTTTTTAAAAAAATTCTCTTTAATACATCAAAAGTTATTCGGTATGTTTTAACTTCCGAACCCATTTGCTCAGTCATTCACATAAATGAGATTTTTAGGTAGTTTATATTGAGAGATAACGACGTGTGAAAATGCCCAGTTTTTTACCTATTGGTTATGAGGTTTAACTCCTTTAGCACCAGGGGTGTAATTGACACTTTCTACGCAGTATCATTCGCGTCGAAAGAGAACCTCCTCCAGCTATGGTCCGAAAAATAATTTTTACTTTGGTGGGGAATTAAAGCCTAACAGAATACTTTTTAACAGGATCTGCATCACAGTTTTTCACGAAAATAAATTTAACAAATAATTAAAACAGAAATACACATTTAAAATGAAAACAGTAGTAAATATTAAATAATAAAAAGGTAGAGGAAAAGGAAATAATTAAAATTAAGTACCTAATAAGTGTATACAAAGTCTGCAATCTTGAAAATAAAAATCAAAATACCAGTTACTTATGTTCATTATAAAATTTGAAATAATGATTGTGATTTGCATATATATTATACACTCAATGTATGACTATTCTGAATCGGTAGAAAAGTCAAATGCTTGGCAGTCGTGGTATTTTTATTGCCTTTCTGAACATAGCTTTGTCCCTTTAGCGGAGAGGAGTTGGAGTACAAATATTATTTAGCTCATTTGATATGCATTGTTTTTGATGCAGAATTAAAAAAAAGTTTATATAAAAAATTATTTTGAGATTTTATGTTACAGAAACTTCACAGTTGAATTAATAAGTTGGCAATTGTGAAGTTAGTGTCGATTGCCAATTGAACAAAATATATTTATTTCTTTAAACAAATTTAAAAAAAACAAACTAAACAGGATAATATTTTCAAAGAAAAATGAATAACAATTCTTTTTGGTTAAATAATACTCTTTTAGGAAATGATAATATTATTTAATCCCAATATTATTCTGTACACTTGCTTAAATGATTAATTAATTATTTCTACACACACAATCTACGATTTCTTAGTCATTAATTAATTATTTATATACATTGACCTCTAAAAGATAATAAAAAACAAAATTTTCGAAGCTTACCATAAAAAATGGATAGTTTATATAAATGATAAAAAATGAAATTATGTAAATGTTTGTAAAAGCACTAGCTACCACTTTCTTGATAGAAAAGAACAAGTATATATGAGTGAGAAAAAAAACACGCAAACATCAGGATAACTCGTGTAACTTTCATAATTACTCGTATAACTTTTGTTGATTTTAAACTTTTTCTAGCAGATTCATTGAAAATAGTCAGTGGGGTCTAGTAATGCCCGAGAGAATCCATTTTTATCTAATTCATTAAGGTTGCGGTCAATTTTATGGATAGAAATGAGGATGTCACAGACTGATGCTTCTGGGCGCCTTAATGTGTCTCGCAGTGTGATCTCTAGAATCAGCATCAAACTGTAGCTTTTGTGTCCTGAAGACATGTTCCAGGACCACAACGAGCTATAGCACCTGCAGAAGACCGTTTTACAGCTCTTCCGATCCGAAGGTGAAGAAGCATTTCTGTGCCACAGCTTGTTGCAGACCACTCTGTGGCATCAGGGATAGGAATATTCGCTAGTACGGTGCGAAAGCGTCTTCATCGTACAGATCTCTATGCAGTTTTAGGTTTCCACTTCTCCAGACAACAGAGATTCAATTCAGCACTGGGGAAAAATACCTTTACACTGACCTGCATGTGGTCTAGGGAAACTATGTGAGATATGGGGATTAGTTCCGTGATTTATATGTCCTCCCATATGCCGTTGCAATTTGCAATGACTTCATTCTGATGGATGACAACACACGACCTCATAGACCTGACTCCCATAGAGCATCTGTGGGCATATTTTAGTAGACAAGTTGTTGCTTTAAATCTTCTTCTAAGGTCTGTCGGAAAGCTTAAAACAGCTTACAGTCTTTCAGCTTTTAACAGTCTGATCTTCCCGTTTCGGTCACCGGCATCTGAATTGACTCAAGGAAAGTTGATGCTGCGAATGCATTCAAACGATCTCTTATTAAAATTTCTTTTTGTTACATTTCTATAACATTTTAACCCATAAAATTGGCATTATTATTTTCTCCAAGTATTGACTTTTCAGCGATATTACTTTTTTATTGTAAATCGTTTAAGTTTTTTATTATGTAAACTTCTAGTTTGCAATCAATACATACAAGTTTTATGAAGACGTCATTCAAATTTAGTGTTCCCACATTCATTCTTCTGAAAATTAGACACAAAAAATCTTTTGTTCCTTGATTTTTGAAGGCCAGTAATTTATGATTCTCTGGCATTATCAACAAAGTATGAGTTAAAATTTGGAAAATGCATTTTTGTCACAAAAATTGTAAATGATTTTTGCATCATATTAATATTAGTTAAATATGCGAGAATAGTTTATACCTAAAAATAAAATATGTATATCTCTAATTTTTTTCCTTAGATTCGGAAAATAAACTGCTAAAAAATGTCTATTATATCCATCTTCTATCCATCATTGTCCACTATTACGGAAGAAACTGAAGAGGAATTGCAACAACTGGAAGAGACTGAAGTAGTGGACCACATCAAAATTGAAAATGAGAATGAAATAGATTTTGACTTAGATACCGATGACGATAATTTTTCTTTGCCAGTGAATAGCCTCTACAATAGTGATCTTTATGACATATTTTCCATACAATTTGAAAAAGACATCGAAATTAGTGAAGCAGATTGTGAATGTTTTGTAACAATAGAATACACAATTCAAAATGACATTCCAAAAAAATTAAGTAGTCCTCCAGATGCCGAATCCTACGACATTTTCTCCTTGCAATTTGAAAAAGACATAGAAAAAAGTGAAGCAGGTGATGAAAATATTATGAAATTGGTATGCATAGATCAAAATTATTTTCTTTTTAATGAACAATATGAGCAAGAAAGAAATGAGACGAATTTTAAAATAGCCCTAGAATCACTTAATACTTGTTTGAAATCCAGCAGCATTAATGAAACAAATCCAGTAGAATATACTCACTGGCAAGAAGAACATGTCAAAGAACCCCAATTAAAGACAAAACAGCAAACACCTAACAAAGATATCGACTTTGAAACATCCATAAAATATCTGTTTCCTGATAATTTTGAACCTGAACAAGAGAAAGTCATCAATAACCATCAAAGGGAGAAGCAAGCATTTGAAGCAGAAAAAGACAATCAAACATCAGCACAACATCCATTTGAAGAAGACAATAAATCTGAAATTGTGAGGCCCACCATCAATTATATATGCACTTTAGAAGATGAAAGCAGCAGTAACTCACAAACAGATAAATTTGACAAAGATGATTTTTTAAAACAGCAAAAAAATTGTGATAATTTAGATAAGAACTTTGGAAATAAATCAGATTTTAAAAACATCAAAACAACAAAAAAGAAAAGATTTTTTCTCAGACAATTCTGGCAAACATTCAGACATTTAATATTTTGCTCTAAGACAGAAAGCGGATGAAACAAAATACCAAATAAAGAAAAGAAACCAAACCAAAAAACCAAAAAAATAAGAAAAAAACTAAAACAAAAAAGGAAAAAAAAGAAAAGAAATAAAGAAAGAAAAAAATGAAAATACCATACAAAAAAAAAAAAAAAAAACAAGAAAAAGAAGAAAAAGGAAAAAAAAAGGAAAATAGGAAAAATAGCCCCCCCCAAAAAAAAAACATGTAAGTATAAATTCTTACTATTTTTTAAAAATGATCTTTATCATTTTATTCTTAAAGAAATAGTTTTCAGTCTTAAATTTATTTAATTATTTTCCAGATATATTTAAGTAAGGATTCGAAAGATTGGAATGGCTGATATTTGAGAAAAGAATGGTAGGGTATCTCGGAAACTGAATCTGAAGATTTACAAAAAAATTTTAACTGTTCATTTGGAATCTTTAATGGAAGTCAGGTAACAATAGCTTTAAAAATTATAAAAAAATAACATCCAATGTAAACATTTCGGAACAAAAGAGAAACAATGAATTCAGCACAGCAGTCGAAGTGACAAATTTGGAGTAGAAAAGAAAAACTTTAAAAAAGCGAAGTGTCCTTCCTACAAAATTTTTTTAATATTTGGTGAATTTCTTTTTCGCATTTTTATTGAAACAAAAAAATTTACTTCACTCCGATTTTATTTCATTTTACATATATTTAAAATTTTACTTATAATTTCAAACATTAGCATCATTTTTTCTAAACAATTTAATTTAGTTCAGGTAATAATTGTGTACCTGGTATCAATAATTTAGTAAAATTTTAGGCCATCTGAATTACATCTAAATTCACAATACACTGATATTTTAGGTATATATTTACCTATATATTTCTTACATTTATATAAAATCTCATCTCCATTTTAAGACATACAATAGCTCAACAATCTTTATTTACCATTTTTTTTTTTGTAATTTTTACAGATTTCAATTAGGTACATGTTTACCTACTAATTCAACACTCAGGTAATTTTTACCTGATCATTAAATTTCATCTGTATTCATTTTTTTGAATAATTATAATGCTAAATTTTCCAGATTTTTAGTAGATTCTTAAGTACAACTATACTTATCATTTTTCAGACACAATTTATCCTCCAAACATGAAATTAAAAATTATCCTATATTTGTTTCAATTAAAGTTTTTCCAAATTATCATGCAAAATTAATTAAGTATTTAAGTTGCAATATATACTTTTTAAATTAAGAAAGGACACTTTGCCACAGGAAAAAATTAAATAACGCAAAAAAATATATAAATACGACACTTGAAAATCCTCAGATTGTGTCAGTGGAAGTCAAAGGAATCACTTAACAATAAAACAGGAAGCAAACAGACGAAGACAAACTCTTCGGATTCAGTTTCGGCTCGCACCAGACGTTGGACCAGTTGAAGGACACCGAGTGCAAAGGAGCGGCCCAGTTGAAGGGATGGAGTGAAAAAAGAATTGGACTACAGGAAATGGTTTTTTAAATTCTGATTTTGGCATATAATTTTTTAAAATTTTTTCTTTCATAAATATTTTGGTAATTTTTTCGGCAATAAATATTCAAAATTCCACTTTGTTTTTTCTTTTCTTCGAGTACTCATACAAGACATTTTTTTAGTAATATATTTTAGTATATTTATAACACATATCTTCAAATAAGAACATTGATGATTTTTTTATCTGAATATTTATTTTCTTTCACTATATATTGGGTCTGTCTCTATAATTATTTCATATTCCCTAATAACCAACATGAGCTAAGCATCCGTACAGAGAAAATGACAATAATAATTTTTTTCAAGTACGCTTAACTCGTATGTGAAATTTCCCACATAAAAATATTTAATTCAATCCAAAAGAGACATTTTTTGTCATTTTCTATGAGGATATACTTAGCTCAATTAATCTTTTGTTTAGAATGAATCATGAGTTCTGACATTAGATTTTTTCTTTTGTTTTAAGAGAAGTTAGAGATATTGTTCTCTATTTACTTCATCACTTAAGAAATGGACCAGTGTAACAAGGCTTGCATAAAAAAATCAGAGATAATCGCATCACATATTAACTGACATTTCCTCTTATTTGAATAAATTAATTTATTTCAATTCACATTTATTATTATTCAAAATGTAATGTCTATATAATTGATAAAATTAAATACACTTTTTGATTACTGAAATATTTTAATGGCTTTCTTTCCCTTGATATTTTAGAAAGGAGATTAAACACCAAATAAATCCACATTTATAAAACATGTAGCATTACGATCTTAAGAGCATTCCATAATAAAAACAATATCTTGTAAAATATATGATCGATGTGCCTTTTCTTCAATTGTCGAATGTATGTTTTACATACATTCGACAGTGGAAGAAAGCGCACATCGATCATGTCTTCTGAAGAACTAAATGTGATTTCCCTGCAACAGCCATTCTTTATATAAAATATGCACATTTTAACGAGAAAGTTGTGAAATTATAGAAAACGTGAAACAAGGATGGTTATTGGCAGGTACAACTTTGGAGTATCTTAAAATTTTAGCATCAATGAAAATAGTCAATTTTTTAAGATTTACTTCTTATCTAAAGGGGCATTTTTTAATTGTTCTCATATATTACAAATTCATAACAACGAGAATATCTTTCAGCTTTGTTTTGAAAAATGAATTAGAGAAATACATGATCAACATTGAATAGATGTATACTGTACTACAAATACGATTACGCGGTATCGGTATTATTAGTAATTATATCGAATTATATGAGCAAAAAAGTTCATTTTTTGTTTTTAACATCAAATACTAATGCCACCCACCCTGTCTAGTGGTCAGCATGCCTGACTGTGGATAGAGAGATCCTGGGATTGAATCCGGTTCGGGCATGGATGTACTTTCTCTCTCTCCTGTCTTTGTCCTTTCCTTGTGTGAATGGGTCGTGAATGGTTGCCCACCAAATAAACGGGTACCTATGGCATGTGTGTACTGAGGAAGTCGGACTCCAACCAAATTACTGTTCAGTTGGAAAAATGGAGCAGCGCACCCCATATTATCAGCCTAGTTGGCACAAGACAACAACAGCAACCAAATGCTGATTACAATTTTTCTGCAAATTCTATGTCATCAAATTCTGTTATTGCAATATGTTGTTCAATGTTTGCAAATAAACCATATTTGTGTATTATAGTTCAAGATTTATTAGAATTAGTTTTTTATTTTCTTGTTGTTAACGAGACTCTCTAGCTACAGATATCCCCAAATCCTTATTATTTAACTAGAAATTGGAAGTTTAAAAATAAATGCTAAATTTTTTACTTGTTGTTGTTGCTTATCCCTTTGGTCTTAAGAAAACTAAACCAAGACTAATAAACCATGTTGCACCATTATGTCAGAAACAACACCCCCCTCATTCAACAGTTGCCTCACAGAGGAACCACTACAGCCTAAGATATGAGAGGAAGAAGTGATGGTAAAATAGTGGCAAGGTACAGAATTCCCCTCATTTCCACTGAACATGAGACTCTTTATATGACCAGACCTAAGTCTAACTAGAGCAGTCTGCCCAAGTCTTGGCTGGGAGCACTGCAAGGACAATCCATGGGACTCAACAGCATACCAGACATGATCAGGAAGAGTCCTCCAAGTGGTGTTTGTATTGGCTAAAAACAGGTAGTGGACCTCAGAAATAGTCATTTAGGTGGAAGAGACAGTCAGGAGTTTGCTACCTTCACTATCAAGCTGGTCAACAGCTTCATTTCCATAAACTCCCACATTCGAGGGAATCCCTTGTAAACACACAGTTCTACCCTGGGTCGGGCAGCCAATTTTAGAGTAATATCCTACCCCAATTTATCTAAAATATTAGCCCGATTTCTCAGGTACCGAATGGAGCTTTTACTATTGGTCCTAATCCAAATATCATCAGCATTATCCTCCTAAGTAAGGTCTAACGCCTCTCTAACAGCAATAAGCTCAGAGTGAAAAACTGAATTGTGATGAGTATTTCTAAAACAATGTCCATGTTCTCCTGTACTTGTTTTCATAAGAACACCACTGCCTATTTTTTTGGAGTCAGATCTGCTTCCATCAGTATAGAAGATAAGAGTTTGGGAGGGAATACTGTTTATGGCTAAAAGGAAAAGATGGCGTAGCAGTTCCTGGTGTTCATTTTGTTTGACAAAATTTGTTTTACGACGTTCATGTTTAAATTAAAATCCCAGAGAAATTAATCTGTCAAAACGTTTCGATGGCGACTTTATAACTTTTTTCTGGCGAATTTGACAAAATTTTGGTGATGAATTTTGGTTCTATAACAGATAAATATAGTTTTTCTTAAAAAGGTGTTCTGTACAATAAGACCTCATGACATCGTAGCAAATTAGGCTGTTTCGTTCTCATTGAAGCCTAGTAAAAAACTGTAAAGTGAGAAGGATTTCTCGCACAGGTAAATAATTGTATTTTGAACAACGCTAATGTTAAAAAGGAATGGCAAGAATATTGCTAAAAAAAGCAAAAAAAGAATTTTAGAAATTCCTTTGATTATTGAAACCCATGAGAAAAAAGTCACCAGTTTTAAGAAATCTCTTTAAAATTTTTGTAATAGATCAAATTGATTGATTGATTGTTTAATCAGATTGTTATACAAAATCAATTACTCTGATTAACATATGGTACATATATATGCATATATGTTAGAAAAATATATTTGAATATTCTCCCTATAATAAAATCTTCAGGAACATTTCATAGGGGGACATCTATGTGCACATGTAGCAAGGCATCCCTTTAGTAAAAAACACAGTAAAATCTCAAGCACGCACCTAGACGGATGTGCATGCAGAAACACAATCGATTATTGTCGAAAAGCAGCTAGGGTCCTCTAATAAAGGTGCATCCCTCTCTGGGCCATGGAGAGTGCTTTTAAGGAAAATATTCGAATTTATGATTTACGAGGAAATATGTCACTAACATCACTTTGGAAGATTTGAATCAAGGTACGCGAAATTCTTCAAATCCCATAATAAGTTAATATATAAAGTAAGTAATAATATTGTGAATGAGTTTTTCCTGGGAAGCCTCCCTTTAGTAAGCTCTGTTCTCTAGGCAACGGAACTATTTGAAATAGCTATTAAATTTTCAGCTTGAATTGATTTGTTTTTTCAAACACAAGCGAAATAAACTTATGGAAACAACATTACGAGCAGAGTTAATTTCATTCACTGCCAAATGTCGACGAAACTTCATACATTTTTAATACGTTGCTGCATTCTAGAAGAAGAAAACATTCTAGTTTGCTACCTTTATGATCCAATTATTGAAATTAAACCAGATGCAAAAGCCCTTCTTTCGGGACGTTATATCTCGGACTTTGAGAGAAATCACACGCGACATCTGTGTCACGCCATGTGCAACAACTTGATCCGACGCGATTCGCTATCTTCCGAGTTGAATGCCATTTCTATGGCGACTGTTTTAAGATCTATGCAAACACTTCTCAATTTCTTTGCTGCTGAAAGGACACCATCCACGAATGGGACAGCATGTCCAAGACATGCTTTGGGAAAATGAAGAATTTCATTAGAATATTTCTTATGATTTTGTCTTGTGGAGTGGTGAGTTTACTTTATATTTTTGGAGTTGTTTTTGGTCAAATTAAAAATATATTATTAAATAATTTTTCGGAGAATGAGACATTTTAAAAATAATTTAATAACTAATTATAAAATTTTTATAGTGGAATTTAGAAACTGATTCTGTTCACAACATAAATAATAGAAGTGAAGATTTCCCTTCATGAATGTAAATGAATTATTAATGAATATAGGTGAATTATTCATGAAAACAAGTGAATTATTAATGAATATAAATAATAAATAGCTTTTTTTAATAGTAATTATAATAGTTAATTAATTAATAAACTAAGTTGCTTTTGCTAGTTTACGTGAAGAATTAAGCATTTAAAAGCTGTCAAAAATGTATTAGTTAAAATTTATGACTATAAATCAACTTCGTTAAAATTAATCTTATTCATCATTCACTCCATATATTTAAAATTTATGTCTTCAATTTATGATTAAATCAAGTTGTGATATTTTATTTGACAATATAATAAACGTTTTAATTGACACCGAAAATGTATTAATCAAAGTTTCATATTTTTAAAGTATGCATTTTACATCATTAAATTTCTGTCTTACTTATCATAATAGCTTTATAATTGATAGTTCCAATGACAATTATTTTTCTCCCACAAATCATAATATGTAATACATTTCTTAATTCCGCAGTATAAATATATATTTTTAAGTTTTTGAAGATAGGTTAAAAATAAATTATTATTAAAGATTTAGTACTAACGTGTAATATTTGCGGTATATTTTATTCGCCTGTATAGTACTTAAGTATAAATAATGTTTTATTTTCAACAACACAGTATTTAAAAATCAAATTTTATTCATTATCTGCTAAAAGTATTTTCTATAAATAAAATATATTTTGAGAAAGAAATTTTAAAACATACATAATTTTTCCATTAAAAAAACGGTTTATAAGAGGAATAATTAGAAGGAAATTAAATAGAAAGATCTTAAAGCTTAAAAAAATTGATTATTCCCAGTGTATGTAATCAAGGAGTCAACACCACCCGCTTTTGAGAACAGTAGCTTTTTTGCATTGGGAAATTTCGGGGAAAATAACGATATTTTCTATTTAATTAAAATGAAGGCTCGAAGTGAAATCTTACTACAGATCAGTTCAATGAAGCATGGAACATCTGGAAATTCCCTAAAGGGAATTTCCCCTTAGGGATTTTCTAAGTAACTAACCTTCGTTGCTAAAGTTACGAAGTTTTTCAATATTGAAATCGAGGGACTGCTTTCATGTGCATCCTAAGTCATTACTTATAGAAGGCGAATTGAGGAACACTTCCGTTAGTATGAGAAAAACAATAATTTTTTAAAATGTCAGTGAAAAGTTGCCATCAATGTTACTTTAAAAAAATTACACTGTAGCAATGTAGAAATAAAAGGGATCTGATGTCAATTCAGTAGTTACATAAAGACAATTTTAAAAAATAATAGAAAACAATGTCTTCTTTCTTGAAGCTGGCAGAGTTCCGTGCATCTTAGCATGACATTACAGGGATTTCATATCAGCGTTTATAACAATTTGAAATAATTGCCAACACTAAAATCAAAATTTTGAAATGGAACATGTCATCAAATAATGCCGTCACAAGGATTTCCAACTTTCAATACTGCTAGGGAAGGAAGAGATGATATCTTATATAGTGTGGTTACCAGTGTGTATGCCATCGTAGCCCCGTAAGTGGGTCTTCGTAATTTAAAACAAGGAAACAATTAGAAGATACCAAGAGTTGGCCTGCCACCCCCAGAGATATTATTTCACAATGAGGACATTGCGATCACGATGTATTTAATGCGCCTCAGTATCCATTGGTGAACACCGAGGATCTGCGGTTAAGCTCACTACCTTCCTATAACAAGTATGTATGTCCTAACCATTCACTCTTATTGCCGCGGTGGTGGTTGGTTAGGGCATCGTTCTCATTATCGGAAGGTAATGAGTTATAATCGCGGAAGAGTGAGGATCTGTCATGCTTGCCAAAGTTGGCTGGGGCACATTAAAAGTGGGTGTGGTTGCAATGTCCTCCAAGTGAAATGACACCTCTTGGGGTGGCAGGTCAAGTGTAGGGTCTTCTGCTTGGTCCCTGCTTCAAAATCACGAAGCCTCCACCAGGCTGCTTCTATCTAACTGGTAGAGTCCAACTCAAGGCTAGGTACAACGAAGCATCTTGGTGCAACAACAACAACAATCCCTCCACCATAGTTCCCATGGAAATTAAACATAACCTACGTTAGACATCAACATGTTTATAAAAAATATCATTCCATTACCATTAGCAGTTGTATATTCAACCATCAACTAAAATTAGATGAACTTCCTTAGATATATATATATATATATATATATATGTATATATATATATATATATATATATATATATATATATATATATATATATATATATATATATATATATATATATATACACACACACACACGCTCACTTCCAAAAGTTAAACACGAAGATGTAAAATGCAAAAAATCAACAAATACTGCTTTGATTCGACACAAAATTCCGCAGCAAAGTAGCATATATATTTATGCATAAAATAAAATCAATAATTATATACAGAAATGAAAACAATATTAAATTTTTGTAAGTTATCAGATAATGACATACTGGAGATTTAAACAGAATTATGTATAAAGTGAAAATAAACAGCATAAAATGAAAAAAAGGACATTAATAGGGTATGTGATCCCCCTCATCTGTATACAAAGTTTACACCTTGTGACCATGCTTTCAATTATGTTGTCAACCACAGCAGAATCAAGCAATAGCCATTCTTCTTGCAAAGCAGTTTGTAGCTCAATAAGAGTGGTTGGAGGTGGGAAACGTGAAGATACAGCACAGTTGAGACAATTCAAAAATTTTCAATAATATTGAGGTCGAGAGGATATGCTGGCTACGCCATACGTGCAATCCTTTCACTCTCCAGGTAGTAATCAACGATGTCAGCTCTATGGGGACGTGCGTTATCGTCCATTAAAACATAAGTAGAGT
Source organism: Latrodectus hesperus (assembly GCA_037975125.1). Taxonomy (NCBI): domain Eukaryota; kingdom Metazoa; phylum Arthropoda; class Arachnida; order Araneae; family Theridiidae; genus Latrodectus; species Latrodectus hesperus. The sequence continues at coordinate 44,126,394 of CM075854.1, read as the reverse complement.
CAGCTGCTGCAGCGTACATACTCACCATGGGTTCCAGGACTATCTCGATTCCGGACAGCCGTCACAGAATCCCGTTTAAAGATGTGCAGGTCGGTGTATCCTAATGAAATCCCTGTCCACATCATAATGCTTCCACCTCAGAGTGCGTTCAATGATGTTTTGGAGCTGATTGCGTGTTCTTTGTTGACGTCATATCCTTATACACTTGTCATCTGGCTCCAGAGAAAATCTTGACTCATCAGTAAACATGACATTGCCCCAGTCAGATATGTCCAATTGACATGTTCCCGGCACCACATTAATCGTGCCTTTCTTGATTCGATGGATAGACAAACACAAACTCAATGCACCCGGCATACATTCCACTCATATGTAATCTTCGGCGTACAGTAGCTGCAGATATCAATTTACAAATGGACGCTGTAATCATAGGTGTCACACGTGTGGATGTCGCTCTGCGATTCCACTTGGCTAAAATCGCAATATATCGATCTTCCACTGGGTTTGTAACCCTTGGGCGACCGGCTACGGGCCTTCGGACAACTGTCTGTGTGGTTTGGAATTGTTTGTACAGAATGATGAACGCTGAAGAAAAGAGCAACATCTGAGATCTACGTCCTGCTTCAATGTGCCTCACAGAACGCCAGCGCTCAAAATCTGGCATTCGTCTTCTGTAAGTCATAGAAACACGTATGTCTTGAAAACAAATTGTACGAAAGTTTTAAGCACTTTCTATCAGCACTTACAATCAACTTCTGTAACCCTTCATAAAGCTAGTATCTTATAAGACTGCCTTTTTTGCATATTTCTGGACATGAAAGCGCGATTGGCTGATAATATATATATATATATATATATATATATATATATATATATATATATATATATATATATATATATATATATCCAGAATTGTCCAGAATTGTAAATAGCTGTCGCTAGTTGACAGCGAGCATCGCGGATGGCTCCAGACAACACAAAGAGTAAGTGTTTCAGGGAGAAAAGACAGACTTACTTATGTATTGTGGACGCGATTAGGTGCTTCACCAATAATTGTTTCGAATATTGTTTGATGTGATTTTGTTACTAGTGCGAGAGTAGGCACTATAGTAAAATAGCTTTTTCCTTTTTAATGTTATTGTTTGCCCAATATTTGTAGAATTAAAGTGTGTCCGTTTTTTAAAAGTGTGATTTGTTTGCAAACCATTGACACATTCGACAATTTTATGGTGGTTCGACCGGGATTGAAATTAGTTGTGATTGAAATAATGGAAATGTTGATAGAAATAAGCTGTGAAGATCATACTAATTGAATTAAAATCCGAATACAAAGAATACAACATCAGGTTACCAGCAACAACTGAGGTAAAGTATTTTTATCTGTTTTTATTGTGATTCGTTGTTCTTTTCTCTAAAAAAATGACTAATTTACTTAACAATATAAGGAAACAAGAGCTAAGAGTTATTGCTGAAGAGCTGGGTTTGAATGTTCCAGTGGAAGTTAAAGTTATAGAGATTAAAACTATTATTGAAAATTCTGATATTCTTAAAACTGATCTCGAATTTGTAAGTTGATCACAGAAGATCAAAAGAAGAAAATATCAGCTGAATTATCTCAAATCGAGTTAGCAAGAATTAAGTTAGCTCAATTCGCACGAAAGAGAAATTGAGTTACAAAAGTTAAAGCTGCCATCAGTTAGTGAAAATGTGTAAATTATGCAGAAAGCAATTTTGAATCGGCTTCAGTAAGCCTAGAAAATTTGATAAAAAATAGTGTTAAGACTCTCACCATATCTGAGCTCGAAAGGCCAGAAGCTCTGCATTTGTTTTTTCAATCCATTGAAAAAGCTTACAGAACGAAAAATGTTCATCTAAATTAAAATCGGAAATATTAAATAATTTATTAGGTGATAAATGTAATAATGTTTTGGCTTATGCTACCGAAGCAGAAATTTCTTACTATGAGGAATTAAAAGCATTAATTTTAAAACAGTTTCAGCCAACACCGCGTGAGTGCTTACGTAATTTTAAAAATTCACAAAAATATTCAACAGAGTCCCATGTACAGTTCGCTTCACGGCTTAGCGCAACTTTCGATTATTATTGTAGACTAAGGGAGGTTAATGATTTTAAAAAAATTGTGTGATCTTGTGGTTTCCGATAAATTATTTGAAACTCTTGATTTTAAAATTACGGAACATATTAGCATTCGTGAAGGTCAAAATTGGTTCACTCCAAATGAATTGGAAAGGGAATGTGATTTATTTTTTTCGTCAAGAACAAAACCTGAGGTCAATAGATCGCGAACTGAAATCTATGAAAATAAAAGGTCTAGTTTTAATAAAAATATCAAAAGAGAACAAATGCGTAACTCCGTGTATCAGAGTACTAAATCCGAACGATTTTGTTAATGTTTGCGGAGTAAAGGAAGAAAATTTTCATTATTCGCATGATTGTCCTAAACGCAAGAAGAAAAATGAAAATTTAAAAGATAGTCAGAAAAACACTGTATCGGGAATGAAAACAAATTTAGATTACAGCGTATAGAAAATCAGTTAGAATTGATAGAATTATTATTAATTGATGCCAAAAAATTAAGTTGCTTTAAAGATTCAGGAAATGAGCTTATTATTGTTAAGAGTTCTCTTTTTCCGTATAAGCAATCTATAAGGGCTATTGAAGTTCAAACTTGTTTCGATCATAAAGTTCTCGCCGAAGTGTCTGTGTTTTGTTTTTCTATAGGCGAAAATCCCCAAGTAGAGTTAGAAGCGGCAGTGTGTGATTCACTGATTGTTGACTGCATCTTCCCCCTCGGTACTTGAAAGTGCTAGAAAGTAGGGATTTGGAAAAAATGAACTGTATAGAGTCATCATGAACTGTATAGAGTGCATTTTGTGTGAAAGAAAACGTGGAAAAGGTGAAAGTCTACTCAGCCACATACCGAAAGAAAACAGTCTCTTAAGTATTCTGCACGTTGATTTCATTGGACTCTATTTTTGGGAATCCATCCTAATTAATAACTGATAAAGCAGCAAGTTTCACCTCTCAAATCTTCGAAGAGTATTGCGGGAAAGAGAAAATAAAGCATGTGTTTTCAACTACCGGAATTCCGAGAGGAAATGGACAAGTGGAAAAGATTCATCGAAATTTGATTCCAGTTTTATCTAAATTGTCCATAGAAGATCCTAGCAAATGGTACAAATATGTTGCTGATGTGCAACGGATCCTTAACAGTACTACAAAAAGAAGTACTAAATATTCACTTTTTGAACTTCTTGTAAGAATCAAGATGAAAAATCTAGAAGACATGAAAATCGTTGAAATTCTTGAAGAAGAAACTAACCTTTTTATGATGAACAGAGAAGATATGCAAGAAGAGGCAAGGAAAGAAATTCTAAAAATTCAAGAAGAAAATAAAAAAACTTATAACAAGAAAAGAAAAAAGACTCATGTGTACAACATCAATGACTTATGGGCTATGCAACGCACGCAACATAGAAGTGGTTTAAAGTTAAAACCCAAGTTCTTCGGATCATATCAAATAACTGGGAAAAAGGGTAAAGATCGTTATCTGAAGGAGAAAGTTGGTTATCATGAAGGTCCTGGTTATACCTCTACAGCTGCTGACCATATGAAGCCTGTGTTTTGTTTGCTAAGCATTGACACATTCTATATATATATATATATATATATATATATATATATATATATATATATATATATATATATATATATATATATATATATATATATATATATATATATATATATATATATATATATATATATATACAGTTTGAATCTGTTAATGAGAGTTGTTCTAATTGTAGAAACAAGGATGAATGGCAATCTAGTATCTAAAGTGACTTTTGATCCTCCGAGAAAAGAAAAAAGTCAATAAGGATATTTTATTACGTTTAATAAAGATTTAAAAAAAGAAGACGTGGAAAATTGTTATTTTTCAAATATTTTCAGCTTAAAAATGGAATCAACACTGTTTTAAACTTGCATGTCTTGATTGGGGAAACTCCCCATCCTATATATAATAATAACTTTTTGCTTTCTAAGGGCTATCAAAGTTTTGTATTTCCGTTTTTTACCACTACGAACTTCTGTTAAACGAATTTATAATTGACATTTAATTGTATTTTATTTCTGATTTCATGTGTATATTTTCTTAACCTTTTATTTGGCGCAGCATGTCCTTTTCTGGATTTTGTGTTCAGGAAAAGGCACTCACTCAGGTGCTTAAAGTAACCGGCTTCTGCTATGTAGTTAAGATTTTCGAAATATTCATTATTAAACTTTATTTCCTGAATTTAATTTTCTTGAATCTGCTGCAGAGAACTTTATTTCGATGCCAATGATGGAAATGTCTCTCAAAAACCAACGAGAAATTTGAGGGAAGAGTTAAAAATTTCTTAAGTTTATTAAAAAAAAAATTATGGTGTAAATAAAGCAATTCAAATTGTGTGCGAATATGCATAACGTACATAGTTCTTGAAATTGATTTATTTAAATTTATTAAAACCTAACTTAAAATTATACATGAACTGAAAAAGTTAAAACTTGAAAAAAAAAAAAAAAAAAAACGTTACTATTGGTTACTACTAGCCTGCACATGAGTGTACTGAACAAGGCCATAGTATAGTATACACCAGCAAAGTCCCATGTACCTAACCAAAGAAGGGTTCTATCAGTTTAGATGGGACTTGCTGGAAAGAAGAAAAGAAAGTGGCCCCGCCGCTGCAACGGAGCCAAGCTCCAAAACGCAACAACTTCTCACGCTAGTGGAGTGTATCCGTCAGCTGCCTCTAGCTGTCTCCATTGGACTACTTTATTGTGTGAGCAAAATAAATAAATAAATAAAATAAAATAACACTACTAGACAGCACAAGTACAAGGTGAGTAACTGTGTGTGAGTTTACACTATTGGTAAGATCAAGTTGGGACTAAGACAAAATTTATAGACAATCATTAGAACAAAACAAACAGAACAATTAAAAGGTAAGTGACAGAGTATGGGTGCAAACAAATGAAAATAGTAAGGAGGGACATTAGACAATATTTGAAAAAATTCAACAAAAGGATTACAAAAATACTTAAAATAGCTTAAGCACATGGAGGCAAGGGTTTTAGTGAATCATCCACTGGGAGAATCTAGTAAATGACATCAATACAAAATTTACAAATTCTGGTAGTTTGTTGTTAATAGGTACTTTAACTTTTGGCATTAGAGAAGGGTCAAGTATCAAAGCATCACTAACAATGGAGAAGGTAGGTATCAATTGTTGTCTAAAATAGAAACTAAATTAATTAATAATGCTCCTTAGATCATTAGGAAGTGGAGGTATCTAGAAATTAGAGCAGCGTTATAGGACATGACATGTAGATGGCTTAGGTTGTAAAGTATTAAAACTATTTAAGCGCAGTTCAGAATAATTATGGCAATGCATCCGGTTTGGAAAATGAAACAAATTCAATTATAACAGGCAAATTTAGAGAGTAGGCGGACCCTAATTCACTTAATAATTGGTGTAACTTAATTAAGTAGTTTATGGAAGTAAAAGAGATTAATGAATAGCATAGTAGCTACAGATGCTGGAAACAGTTGCACATTGCACATCTATGGTTCCGGATCTATTTAGTCCTCCTCTTCATCTTCATTGTACCTTGGAATGTACAGGTCTCTGTGGTCTATTTGAAAGTTTATTAGTGCTATTAGCTTGGACCTAGCATAGCTGTTAGTTACCAGATTTTTTGTCCATTCCTTGATTAGATGGGTGTTCGGCTTAGTGAAGCTCCACGAGCTGGTTATTGGACATGTGGTTGCATAATGTGTTGGGGTACCCACATCTCCACAGGCACAGTAATCACTCAGGAGAACGCTTATTCTGAATAAGTAGGATGGAAAGGGCACATGCATGACAAATATTGGTGACACATGACAAGCAGCACATGACAAATAAGGTGACCTGTCTAGACCAGCATTGATGAATTTGGGTGACCTTTGGCAAAACTTCGTAAACTGGTCTTCCTGTTGTTGCCTGGTCCCAACTGGTCTGCCATGTTTTATAAGCCTCCTCTGTAGTGATTCTTCTATAGTAAGAGCGCGGGGTTGGTAGTGACACGTACCGGCCCTCAAGAGAGGTAGCTTCTTTAGGCCAAGCTGTCTGCAATTTCGTTGCCCTCAAGACCCACATGAACCTTGATCCAGGACAGCTTTATAGTGTTGGTTGAATTAAGGATGTTCTGATTTGATCTTGCAAGTGGGCTGGTGGTTGAAGGGCTGCCGATTGCCATGATCCCTGATTGGCTGTCAGACCAGATGGTACATTTTTGGCTTCGCTGGATTACCCAGTTTACCGCTTGCTGTACCAATTGAACAAGTCCATGGTAGCCTAGTGGTTGGGGCATCGGCTTTCCGTTCGGAAGGGCTGGGTTTGATTCCCAAATGCCGGCAAAGATCCACAGAGCACATGCGATATACGTGGTCGCTAAATCTGTATAATCGAAAGTCTTGTGGTCGGTCGTTGAGCATTTACCATGGGTGTAATTGTCGGGAGAAAGTTTTCTCCCGCTACATGTCAATGTCAAAATTGTGGGAGTGGATCCTCTGGTGGTGCCATCTATCGGAAGAAGATTAGAATAAAGTCATACTTTCACTTTCGCTGTGCTTCTTTTAAGCGAAAGACGCAGCCTACTAACATAAATCCGCATAGCCGTCGTCAGAGTATGCTTGGCTTATTCAAGTGTCATAAGTAACAACAAATAATGATCTTGCAAATTTTTTGCAACGCAAAATGCTGTTATTATCTGTATTATTGTCTGTTTGCAATGGATTGAAGAGCCGATATAGAGTCAGACAGAATATCCTCTAGATTTAAAGAAGACTGCTGGACTGAAATCTGCTTTAATGTAATATAAATAAAGCCCCAATTTCATCAAAAACGTTTGAGCTGTAGTAGGTTTATTGTTACCCAAAGTGCACCATGAGGAGGCCTACTATTTTAGATCCTAATGGGAAAAATTTATACAGCTGATGATTTTTGCGCAAAAGTTTTTACTATACCGTGAATAAAAACGCTTAAAATCCTATTTAAAAATTTTATTAATGTAGGCCTGCATATTTATTAGAAATACAAGCATAGTAAATAATGACGGTACTTTATCGTTTATGTATTTTCTTTTGACAATGCCTACTACATAACCCAACGACTCAAGGTTGTTGTAACGCCTCTTAAAGTCTATCTTATAAACTGCTTTCTGGATGGTGTTTTCATAGATAGTACACCATATACAAGCGCGTCGTTTGGAAAGAAACATAAAAATTCCTGAAGTACTTTGACAGATATTCATGCAAAAGTTAGCGCAGCAATTGTCTCCCATTTTTAACAGTGTTTGAAATCTAATCCAAGACCTTTTCCTTCACAGAGCACTGTCTGTATATTAAGCCAAGTGCAGTGCTCTTGTAATTTTTTCTCTAAAGAGATAGTAGCTCTGTTTTGTGTAAAGTTACTTTATTTCTGAAGCAATTTTGGTTGTGAATATATTTATATCTTTATGTTCATACTCACAAATATTTTTCATAAATTTTTATTCAGTAAGCTTTTCTTTCTTGAAATAGTTTTTAAAAGCCCCTCGTTTTATTTACCCTTAAATTTAATATTTCATACATTTAAAGTATAATCATAAGTTTACAACTGATAAACGATACAGTAATTTTTAAATTTAGATTTAATATATTTTACATTCGTAAAAATGTTTCAGGGAAATATCTGCATGAAATATAGAAAACTCCAGAGCGCAAATAAATAATCTGACACTATAACTAAAAAGGAATTTTTCAATATTATATTATTTATCCTAAAATAAAATAATTGAATATATTTTGTAAATAAAATAAATTTTCGACTCGAACAGATTAGGAAATTGGTTAAAATTTACGAAAAATAAATTTTTTGAAATCTTTTTAAGAATATTTTCTCAGTATGTTGTTTTATATTGATTAAAATATTGACTTTGAATCCAAAAGTATACTATATAAATCTGATAACTACAGGAAGAATTTTTCTTTCTCAAATGAAAAATTTGCTTTGAAATAAGATACAACACAAATTAATATCCGTATGAAAAGGTTTCTCATTGGTCAAGTTGTTGACTGAATAATTGGTAGAGAATGTTTATGTGGAAATATTTTTAAGGGTGCATTAATAATGAGAAAAATAAAATACAAATGTTTCTAAAAAATATTTATGTTTTGCAATCATTAATTTAAAATTTTGTTGTCAATAGCATTAAAAATTCAACGTCATAAAAAATTACGAATTACGAAAACACAATAGAAAATTATAATTTTTATACTATATGTATATAAGAGAGTATATCGTAATATAGACCAAAAAAAATTCTAATATGTATGATAAAAGAATTTATAATTTTATACTATATAGTAGTACATGGCTCTGAATTTCTGATGGTAATGATTGTAAAATTTTAACATAGGGTGTACAAAAATAAATCCGGACTATAATAATAGCAATAGTAATGACTAGATATTGAAGTAATAATAGCTACAAATATGTATCAAATACTAATAAAGTAATAAGATGATCTTTTGAAACAGTGTCAATTATTCTTATCTTCCTTTCTTAAGAATTTATTTGGTTTTTTTTAAAATTCTTATTTATGTATCTAAGTTATGCATATCGGTTAAGTTGAAAAACCTCTCTGTTTAAATATAATATATTCCCCACCCCAAGAAAAGTTTGTAATTCCTAGTAATTGAAAATTTTATTGAAGTATAAAAAATAGGAATTGTGTGTCTCAAACAGACATTCGAAAATAAAAATAAGAATAGGGAAAAATATGTGGTGATAATTAAGTTTACCATTAATTTTTATTACTATATGAAATTTTGGAGATAAAAGTAAAATGATGAAAAAAACAAGGAATAAAAATTTCATTGCGAACATAGCATGGTATCATGAAATTTTTTCATGACATTATTCCAATCAAGAAAAGTTAGGTAAATTTTAATCACATTAAAAGATTAAAAATTCTATCAATTATTATAATAACTATGTATTAACTAATTAGCAATTCTAACCAATTATGTTAATGATTAATAATCAACTCCTCTCTGAATTGTTATTTCAGTTAAAAGGTTCCAAACAATAAAATATAATACACTAACTACCGTAATATTCATGAAGTATGGTTCTTTTATGAATAGAGATAAAATTTCATATTCTATTATGGTAATATTTTCATGTATTGCTATCAAGAACGGAATAGTTTATAGAAATAAATTATTACAACCTTTGGCGTTTAAACTGATCATGCACTGTAAAAAAACGGAAGAAATACAGTAAAAATCACTGTTATTTAAATAGCTATCATAGGAATACTAATGATTACAGTAAATTTTACTGTAAAATTCAGCCGCAGAAAATCGTTTGCTATTGAGCATGCGCATTGAATATGCGGGATAAAAGTTTCGTCTGTTCCTGTGACAAATGAATCAAATTAATTTCGCCATTTATTTGCACTAGTTTTCGCTTAGTGAAGTTGGTGACATTTTGAGAATAATTTTTCCTTTAATTGAAGTTCTATTGAAATTTAACCACCAAACATAAGGTAACGTATACTTTTCATATTGTTTATTATGCAAGTTGTTAGCTAACTTTGATATGTATAAATTCTTATAAATTTGACTGAACATTTCAAAAAATTCTAAGCTGAATTTACAAACGATCATATTTACTAGTATTAATTTAGTGTCAATATTTTTTACTTACTTTTTATTAATATTTAAAATATTTTATAGTAGTTTGGTAACATAATTGATTAGTATTTTAATTATCAATTTTTTGATGAAATTATAATTGTATTTAAGTGCTTCCATTGTTATAAAATTGCTTAGCTATATTTCTTTCGAAACTAAAAGTGAATAATCGTCTATTGTTATATTCTTTTAGATATATATTATTAAATATATTAACGGAATTTCTATTTTATTTCGTTGTGGAAAATTCCTGATTTTTCTGTCATTGTAAAATGATATAATTTATTGTATATTAACTAAATATAATTTTTATATTTTTAATAATTTTTTGATTAGAATTTTATAAAAAAATGTTTATTTTTTAATACAGATTGTTAAATTGCATTCTAATTTTTATCATTAATTCAATTCCATTTTGTAACATGCATTAAAATAATAATTTTTTTAGGCAAAAATGCTTGTAAATTCTTTCAATAAAATAATATTACAATTAGTGATATTTATTAGAATAAATGGTCTTGTGTTTAGAATTTGCATGAAATGTAAAAATGCATTTCAATGGAAAATGTAATGTTTTTTAAAACATTTATTTTTTGAAATCATTATTTTATAACAAATATATAAGAAACATTTTTAAATACATATTAAGAAGTACTATTCGAATTGAGGTGATTTATTTAGAAAATGTAAAGTTTATTATTTTATAACCATGATTATTTTTTTAAATTTATATTACTAATTAGAAAATTAATTAAGAACCTGTTTGAGAAATCTTGTTGGTAGTTTGATATTTATAAAACAAAATTTCTGGGAGCACATTCTTTTTTAAAAAAAATTACATTATTACTGCAAATTTAACTTTATTTTTTTAAAAAATTGCAAAATTTGTAGTGCTATTTATGATTTATTTACATGTTAGTGATGAAATCTGAAATTCATAAAAATAAAAGATAATTTAAAATTATAATTAAGAAACAAATATGTGAATGAAAACTTTGTAATTTGTTCTTGCTTAACATATTTAAAACATATTGTGCTCAAGATTTTTCTAATACTACTGTGCACATTAAATACTACCTTCCAATATAAGTCACACTTTTTAAAATTTTTTTTAAATATATATATGTTTCGGGAAAATAAATTTGTATACATGAAGCACAAGTGTTTGATTTGTAAAGGAAGTTTTAAAAATAGAATAATTACAAATAACTTTTAGTAGTAAGACTATTCAGAGTAAAGCCTCTTCATATCAACTTCAGTCATATTTGAAAGCTGGAATAGGTATTGGGAGAGAGAGAGAGTTTTTGTAAGCACGTGTATTTTTAAAAGCTTTCTATTTTCTTTTTTTTTTTTTCATTTTGATGTCCGACAAGAAGCCAACATGCAGTGTGTTTTTTGATGTTATAATTGAAGAGGTTGTAAAATTAATATGAGACTTTTCCATTTCAAAGAAAAAATATTAACACACCTAGTGATAATTCCACATTAAAAGAAAAATGGCCTTGCTTATTTTTAAAGCAAAGTATTTTGGACCATTTTAAGTGTTTAACTGCTGTAGATTAAAATAAAAGACTTAAGTTTGCATTATCTAACAAAATTAAATGAATTGTTAATTTCTTAAAAACTTCTCCTCCTGAGGGTTGTAAAATACAATCTTTAGCTATTGAGAAATTGGATGGAAAAGAGGATATTGGAGCGTTTATTATTCTTCTATCAGCAGATTTTGGTGAAGACTTGAAAAAATATTTAGAAGTACTGCAGTAAAGTACTCAAAATTTTATTTTAAAAAAATTACTGCTTAGTAAATTATAAATAAGAAATTTAGAAATGAATATAAAAGTTAATCATAAATAAATTAATCAGGAATTTGTTTATTGGTTTTAGATTACCGCATCTTCTCAGGATGCAGTAGATATTACAGACTTACCTTGCACACCATGTCTATTAATTTGTGGTATGTATTATTTATATATTTCATAAGGTATGAAGTGTTTTAACTCAAAAGCAAAAATTTGTTGTTACATTTATCGACCTCGTCAAAAATTGTTTACTCTGCTTACATTCTATTTAAAATAAATCATATGAATATATAAAATTCTAAGAAAATCCAAATAAATTGTTTTAGTTAAATATATCTTTTTTGATACAACTTCAATTGTATTCTTTATTTATCTCTAAGTACGTAAATATACAGAGCTAATGAACAGCAAATTTTTTTTTATATTTCCTAATTTTGGACTATTTCATGTAATTTTTTATTGAAATTAAAGTTTTCTTAGCGGGAAATACAACTTTGATCTCACTCTAAGACAACTTAGATTTCACTTTTGAGGTAACTATTTACGAATTAAATAAATTCAGTTTTAAGCAAATATTTTATAAAATGTCATTTCATAAATTATTGTTACTTTGACACATTATAGCATTTTGATTTTTCTGTTTATTTTCGATGGAAATGTTTTTAAATTGTATATATATGCATGTAAAAGAAATGTTTCCATATTCTCTACAAAATTATTTTTTTTAACTTAAAATCGGTTTTCGTATGTTATCTTTAAAATGTGGGCATAAAGTTCATATTTCGCACTTTATTTCTAAAAATTTGTAATTCACAATTGGAAGTGTTACGATTTGCTTTACAAAGGATATAATTTTCAATAACATAAATGAATCCTTATAAAACCAATACTATATTCTCTTTTAATTAAATCCATTACAAATTAGTTTCTCGAGATAGAAAACATCAGTTAGAATGATTTAATTGAAGTAAATATTTTATCATTTTCATAAAAAGTGAGACCTTCAATACCAAAAATTCTTATCATGAAATTGTTAAAATCCCTTGAAATAATTTTTATCATCAAAATGTTTGTGATTGCATAAATGTAACAACCACTTGTTAACTATTAAGGGAAGTATATTTTAAGGAAATTAAATCAATTATATAAAACAATAAAAATTTCTAAATATTTTATTGAACTATTAAGCAACTTTTCCTCTGAAATATTCAGCTCTTGATATTTCAATTTATTTATTCATGTGTCAATTTTTTTTTCAGGTGCTTGTTCAACTTTAATCCCTCGCGGGGAACGAAATCTAAAAAATATGTCAAGGAAGGAATCCAAGCACGTGTTTTTGTCACTTTTAAATACTTTATACAACTTTAAATAGCTATAATTATTAAAATGTAAATAAAAAAATTCTATACAATTATTTGTGTATTGTCAACTATATTGCTTTTTTTCTCAGAATCTTTATTTGCTTACATTATAATAGTAAAAAATCAATTACTTTAAACAATATCAAAAAGAAAACTTTTATTGTCTTTACAGTATAATTAAAATACTACATCATTAACTAATTCCCCTTTGGTATTTTTAGTAAAATGGAATGTTTTGTAAGGTTTCTTTTTATCCTAAATCTGTAGAATCCCAGATATATCAAAAATCAATTTTATGCTAAGCTTTGTATCTTATTCAATATAACTGCTATTTCTTAATTTTTTTTAAAAAAATATGAAATAAAAAAATTCAACCTTCTTAATTATTCAATTAAGTTACGATTTGATTCAAGATTTTGAAGTAAGAAAGTTAAACAATCTCGTTAAGTATTGAAAGTTAAACTATTGATCTCAAAATGTTCTGAAAAATGACATCTTCTGCAATATAACATTAGTTATGTTTTTGTACTTTGTATATTATATAAAAAATTCCTTAATAATAGTTGGCCCATAATTAGGAAATTAGCTAATGTGTTTTCAAAATTGATTTATACTCAACTGTTATCTTTACAAAACATGATGATAGCTGTAAATAGATATTGCAGTAGGTTTTGTAGAATATGCAGCAAAATGCATAGTAAAATGTGTTATAAAAGTAACAATAAAAAGTGCTGTAAAAATAACAGTTAAAAATGCTGTAAAATTACAGTGAAAAGGGCTGTAAAATTACATTGAAAACTACTATAAAAATTACAGTAAAAAGAACTGTAAAAGTTTTACGAATATGCTGTAAAATTTACAGCATATTATACTGGCGCCCAAAACGCCAGCACATTTTGCTGTAAAATTACAGTGCTTTTTTTTAGAGTGTGCTTCTGATTTGAAATTTGAACTTTTAAGACTTTTGCATTATTATTAATACGGAAATAATTGCAGGCTGTCTTAAGCAAACTTTGGAGTATTTAATAAGGATGAGTAAATATATTTTCATGCAAAAAATCACTTGAGGTTTGCCAGCACTTCCTTGTGTACTCAGATTGTAGTTTCTTTGAAGAACTGAACAGATAACATTCACAACAATGATTATTAGATACTTGCATGCAGCATCAACGGATCCTAGCGGACGAAATTGTCTACTTTTATTTTCTAGAGGGAAATTGAAAATAAACATGAATTATTTATTTTGTGAAATTGCACAATAATTCTTGATGTACTAATATTAATTGTTTGCATACTGAAGAGAAAAAGAAATTAGAATAGACTTGAGGTAGAAAAAAATTTGTATCATGCATTCAATTTTCGTGGGTTTCAAAAATTCTGCTGTAATGTATAGAAAACACTAGTGTCTCAAGATAGAGCCCTGAACGTCGGCTCCAGATGGGCATTCTAACGCATGCGCACTTGAAGAAAATAGTTGCAATAATTTGGCAGTATAAAATATGAATATTGTTCAGACTTAGTTTTAGCAATCCTATGGTTTTCGATTTTACCTTCCTATTATTTTTTGTGTACGAGTGAAAAGCGATTAAAAAAAAAGAATGGGTATTTGTATATTATCCCGTTACAGAATTGCGCAAATTTTTATAACTATTTTTTGAAATATGAAGGAAAAGCAGAATAGTTTACTCAGATCTTTGCAGCATATAAAATACAAATAATTTAAAACTTTATTTGTAATTTATTTGGTGCTAAATCGCATCATTAACGACAATTATTTTTTCGCATATATGGTCGACGGGGTAATAATTACGTACCAAAGAAGGGTGGATAGCAACTATCACCTTTTTTTCTGATTTCTGTGTTGTAATAAAGATACTATAAACATAAAAGGGAATGGAATATCATGTGTAAAATTTGAGGGTGAAATTAAATACATTTTTTTCACCAAATGCACCTAACAAAATATTTAAAAACTGTCACTTTACCATGGTTACATGAGAAATGCCTGGTTTCATTATAAAAATTCCTTATTTCAAGTAGTTTTTTTTCTTTCTCTTTATTATGCTCATATCACAAAACTATATTTTATGTTTGATTTAATTATAAATTCATTGGCTCAAGTTTTTTTTTTAATTTCATTAAAATTTGTGTCATGTTTAATTAAAAATTATTTAATATTTTTTTTTGCATACATGAATTATTTTTAACAAGCTTCAATAAAAAAAACTGTGAAATTTAAATATTTTTATATTTAGTGTGCAAATTGTCTATCTTTTAAATTAAAAATTCTACTAAGATAAATCGCAAGCTGCCAATACAATAAATATCTGTAATTCGATTCAAAGTATAATCATTTATTTGAAAAAAATAAGATTTTAGCTTTCATAAACGAGGAAATTTATAAATAATAAAGAATCTAATTAAAATTTTCTCAGTTATATGTACAAAAAATTTTAGAAGAAACTTTGTATTCTATACAATAAAAATATACTAAGTTTTAGAAAGATAAGTTTAAAAAAAATGAGTAAAGATAAACTTGCTAACCCCAGATAAATTTATCGCATTATAAACATCGCAATGAATCATAGCCAAAATCATCTGGAGCCGACGATCCAGGCTTTGTCTGTAGACACTAGTACAGAAAACATAAACAACCATCACGTTTTTCGCCCTTAGTTGCCTTCTCGAAAAGAAAGTATCTAATTTCATTCATGTAAGAGATCTGCAATATAAAAAGTAAAAAGGAAGACTCAAACACTAATTGGAAGAAGCTTTTATCAAGCTAAAATTCGAAAGTGCTGAGATTTATAGCATATATACTACATTTCAACGACCAAGATAATAGACCAACAACTCCCGCATTGGCGGCTTCGAAAAATGACAATATTGCAATAATTTCACGAAACTTATCTGAAGGAAAAAAGTAATTTGAGCCACTTTGAAGTTAACTTTAAATATCATTTGAAATTTGAAATTTCTGTCACAGGAAATAAGAGTCATTTGAACCTATTATATAAATTTGACAGGTGCAAAAGAAAAAAGATTTGTGCTACTTTAACTGTAACTGTACTTATTTAAAACGTTTCATTTTCAGCTCAATTGCTAAATTAAGTTATACCAAAAGTATATAAAACAAACTATTGCTTGCAAGGTGTTTATTTTTCTTGGTGTTGATAATAATCTTTCATATGAATTAAATTCCTGATGTATTTTAATTATCAGCAGATCAACACAATAAAAATAAAATCATTATTTATTTTTAATATTTAAGGACTCACACACTTCAAAATATATTATTTAAACTATTCAATATTATATCAATATACACCATCAAAACACTTTTCTTACATTTTACTCATATTTGTCTGCTGTATATGGATATTTGCTATGAATGCTGATATCAAATCAAAATAAAAAATAAACGATGTTAAAAAATTATAAATTATTATTTTTTTATTTAATTTTTTATTATAATTATTAAATAAAATGTAAATTAAAAATTAATTTAAAAAAAGTATTTTTGAATGTTGTAAATGTTGAAAATTGTTAGTTACGTATAAAACACTTCAGTGCAATTTAATTTTATTTTCTTATAAAATAAAATTTTTAAAATTAACTAATGATTGTTAATTAAAGGAAGCAATTATTTGAGAATTATGCTGAAGTTATTTTTAACTAGTTATAAAAGGATTGAAAAATAATGAACTTTATGCTGTGAAACGTTAAATTATCTTCATGTTTGGAATCTAAGGAAAAGTTTTGTATGATTATGTTCTTATGATATACTTGTAAAAAGAATCTCAAGTTTTGTTTGCAACAATAAAGTTTTAATACTTTTCCTTTAATTGAGTGGTAAAAGATTTTTATGTTTGAAACATCATCAATAATAAATAGTATTGTGACAAAACAGTAAGTAAAATTGCTGTAATCCTACAAAAACAACAATTTTTTTTTCAAATTCAAAAAAATAAACTATATAAAATCATAATTTGCATTCAGTTACTCATTTGAGCTAATAAAGAATTCTAAAAACTTTAACAATATTAAATACTTTATTAAAAGTATATTTATTAATTTGATTAAAAGTATATTTTTATTCCTTTACAGCTCTATGAGACTGAAGGTGAGTTTTTAATATTTTCTTCTTATTTATGATTTAAAAAATTTATAAATAAGAATTTGTGTATATATTGTTTTTTTCCAAGGTAATTTTGCTGTTTTAGGGGATGAAACATGTTATCAAGTAAATCATGATGCACCAGACTTTCGTGTTTCGCCTGGAGGTTATGATACAAATAATTTAACGCAAGATGTGTGCTTGGAGCAGTGTGCAGAATTTAAATTCTTATTCATTGGCTTAGTATCTGGAAAGTATTGTTTTTGTGGAAACAATACAGAAGGTAACAACTTAGTTTATAGTTACAAAAGCGACAATTTTTAAGAAATATTTCATAAGTAGTGAGTTTGTAGCAAGTTCTTATTTAAAAAATTTAATTTTCTTTTCATAAAAAGAAATAGACATTGAATTCAATACATACTTGAACATGGATAAATAATATATATTAACAATACTTTTATTTGTTACTTCCTCAAACTAAATATGTTAAAGAATGGGTTAAAAAAATGGAATATTTATAAATAATTGTCATTATAAAATATCAACAAAAATATTTAACTCAGAAGAATGCCAATAATCATTTTTTGAAATCAAAAAATGTATCTCAAATCCAATTATTTTTTGATTAATTAAATATATTTTTTTGATCTTGAAATTATATTTAGCTGTCTACTTTTAATGCACTGTTCACATGTGCTTTTTCCCATTAATATTTTCGACTAAGTTCTTATTGCCTTTTTTATTTCTTTAATCATTGTTTGTGTTAGCATCAAATTTTATATTTTTAATTGTAAATCCAGGAAAAAGTTTTGGAATTGAAATACTCATATTTTCAGATATTTTCTTTTTGGAATTTCAAAAATTTCCTTTATTAGAATTTGTAACAGGGTTAGGCAACGATCGTTTAGTATTTGCTTTTTCTTTTGGTTGTTCACGGGCAACTTCGAAAATCGTCGGCAAGTTCTACTTCTTGCCTGAAAATGTTATGAAGTGCCACCTATTTGTATTTCTTCCCCAAAAATTTTTTTTCCTTTTTGGAAAAAAAATTTCTATTTTGTAAATTTATTTATTGATTTACAAGATTGATTTATAAGACACTTCTTATATTTCTGATAAATTATAAGGTTTTTTATTCAGAGATTTATAATATTTCAGGGGCTTTTTGAAATGAGGAAAATGTTATTTTGCACTTTTAGAATAATTATGCTAATTCAGGGAGTAAGGTAAATTTTAAATGGAAGTTAGCATGCTGACGGTTTTATCTGTGATATTTTCTATATTATTCATCAAATAAAATTTTCTATATTATTTGAAAGACTATATTATTCATCAAATTAAATTGAATGATTTTCTAAATTAAAAATTTTTTTTTATGTATTTGGAAATAATTTAACTAATGGGAAACATAAAAAGATGATAAATAAATGCAATGTGCACTGAAACATTTTTTTACCATTTTATATTTTAACTTGTAATAAAAATTATCAATTTTTTGTGAAAAGAGTTATTTTAATTTGCATCGTTATTGAAATATTTTATTCTCTAGATTTAATTGAGAAAGATTCATCACTTTGCAATGTATCATGCACTGGAAATACTGATGAAATTTGTGGTTCTGAAGAAATCGATGTTATTTATGTTATTCAAATTAATCACATTGGGGATGTTGCAAATGTTGAAATTAGTGCTGAAGATAAAGTATACAACACTGGTAAGAAAATACCTTTGTTATTTAAATATGTTTCATTTATTCATTGCTTATATGACATTATTGACTTACTCCTTAAGGTTACATATTAAATTTTAGTTTTGTGTTTACACTTCATTTTTAATGTCAACATTGTGAGTAAAATAGTTTAAATTCTTTAATGAAATATTATAAGTAGTGGTTATAATAGATGATTACAATAAATGATTATAAGCAATACTATTTAATAATCATATTTAGTATGAGAAAATTTTAGAAAAAGTAGTTTTACTTATCTAATTGATAAAGGCTAAAAATTGATTTGCTATTTAATTTTAATAAATAAAAAATATATATATATAATTATTATTATTTATAATAATAGATTTAATGTTTTATAATAATAATTTTTCAATAAATAAAATAATTGAGTATAAAATGTAATACTTGAAATATTTAATCTCATTTGATTAAAAATTTTTTACAAAAGGGCATACAAATTTTGATATTTTTTGTCATGAATTTAAATTTTCACTTTCTAAAGCTTGCATATTATACTATTTTTAATATCAATTGAATTTTTAGTTCTGTTGCTTTTGTTTGAAAAGAGTATGGTCTTTTTAATTACTTATGATAATTTCTTTTATATTTGTATTAGCTAACTAGCCAACCTTAAAATTTTAACCTAATTATTTTTTTCTAAAGCTGAGAGTGTGGAATTCAAAATTGCTGTTGAGGCCAGTTGCCAATGGATTGCAAGAATTTTCTTTGGAGATGGAAAGAAATTTGAATATAGTGGTAATGAAACTACATCATTTATGGTTGAACAGCGTTACTTAATTCCAGGAGAGTATATTATATATGCTGCAGTTCAAGATGATGCAGGAATTAGAGTGGTGAATATAAATATTAGTTTTAATGTATTATAAAGTTGTTTTTAGACATAAACATACTTGTCTACTGGCATAACAATCATATAAAATTATAAAATGACTTTCTAAATTAAATTAATAAAGTGTTGTTAGAAGGTGTTTTTGCTAAAAGATTATGTGTTTAATAAATATGAAAAGGAAAAGATTAAATTTTTTTTGAAGAATTTACTTTAAATGAATTTTATCTGTAATTGTTTTAATGGAAATCAAATAACTCTGAGAAACTTATTTAAATTTATGGAAATTGTTGACTTTTTCCCCCAAGTTCTGGAAATTCATTGACTTTTTTATTAACTTTTTAAGAAATAGAGAATAACTCTAGAAATTAATTTCTCTTTTCAACATTTATTCTGGTTGAAAATATTATTAGTTTTATGAGTTTTTCTTATATTGTTTTTCTGAATTTTCTGAGGAAATAGACTGCAAAGAATTAAAATTTAAATGTAAGCAAATCTATGATAAAATAATGTAAGCAAAATATTAATTAAAAAAACACTAATTCAATTTGGATCTATAATGTGTGGTTTCTGATTAAATTGTAAGTTTAGACTGTGTTGTAAAATCATATTGGGGAATTTACTATGTAATGTAAAAGCTTCCTTTACAATTTAATGAAAGTGATTGATTACAATCATATTGTATATAAAGAATCTCATGAAAGAAAAAAGTGATTTATCTAATATTATTTTTAAAAATAAAAAAACAAACATTTCATAATTTTAAATGGAGCCATTTTCTTTCATTTTAAAACCCATTGCCATCCACATTTAATTTAATTTTCTATATGGTGAATATTGAACAATTAATTTAGATAAATAAAGATTATTTAAAGTACATATATTCTTTTAAAAATGTGTAACTAATCTGATCGTGAGAGCTGGAAATGTGATGAATTTGCATTCATACCATTTCAGTTATTGAAATTTCATTTTTTGAAACACTATTTAATGAAATTTGTTAAATAAAACTTAGAGCTTTATATTTTCAAATTATATATTTATTAAGGAAATTTGAATTAATGGATTATTGTAAGTTGAGAATTTCATTTAAAAGCAAAATGTATTTAATATTTATTAAAAATCTACAATGTTACAACTATTATTTATTTTTGAAATTAGATTTCTATTTAGTTAAATCAGAATTATCATTTTTACAAGTAAAAATAATCTTCAGTTTACAAATTTTGATAAATAAAGTTGTACTCTAAGGATTTTATGTTTTGGTTTGACTATTTAAATAAATACCAGAAGTATTATTGTATTTACATTTGTTTATTTATTTTTGTAAATCTTATATTTTAATTAATTTTAAATTTTTTCTTTTGAGTATTTATGGTGTAAGTTCTTGCCACCTTTTTGTTATTATTATCAATATCCAGTTCTGGACCTTGTGCCCTAAAACCCAAATTCTTATTATGTATGTTAACTTATTAGCTGAAATTAATGCCTTGTTTTTAACCTGAATTTAAAGGTTAGTTTAAGTTTGTAAAAGCTTTTATTTATTTTTTATTTTTCATTTATCATAATAGAATTATTTTATTCCTAAAATTTTTTACTATAAATCTGTATTTCTTTCATTGGTACAAAACATCAGAAAATTATAAAATTTTAAGGATTTAAGAGTTAGGAAATATGAACATGTGAAATTTATTTAAATTGGAAATCGTTTTTAATATTAATGATAAGGAAGTTACTAGAAAAGTTTCTTCTATGTAAAACATTACAAATATAGGTCCTTGAATTATAAAAAAAGAAAAAAATCAAATGATTTAGGTAAAAGCAATTGTTTCTCTTATCATTGTCGAATCCATCTAAAATGAACATATCAAAATGTGACATTTTAAAAATAATTTTGTATTCTCGTTTAAGAGTTTAAATCATATAGTCAGTCATATTTGTATAATTTTCAAAGTCAGTTTTATTTTAATAAGATTAAAAATTATTACGTTTTTATTTTAATTTGCTACCACATAGAAAAAATATTGTCACTTACTTTAATTAGTTAATTTGGTTTTGCTATTCTTCCAAGATCAAGTTACTGTTTTATGTAAGTTTTCTGCAAACTACTATTTAATAATAAAAAATTGAAAAAAAAGACAATCGGTCATGCCTAAGCATGTCCTCAGTATTACATATAAAACTTAAGCAGTGTCATCAGTGTAATAACTAGTCAAGGCCTGCTTAGTTTCATTGATGACCTTAGACAAAAAGTTCTAGTTATTTGTTGATGAGTATAAACAAGAAAAAGATAATATATAACAATGGAGAAACTGCTTTTGTTTAATGAAATTGGTGAACTTATGGTCAAAAAGGAATGTTTGAAAAATGATAATTTAACTTTAAAAATTTACAATAAGTTATGTCAACGGAACTGA
Source organism: Latrodectus hesperus (assembly GCA_037975125.1). Taxonomy (NCBI): domain Eukaryota; kingdom Metazoa; phylum Arthropoda; class Arachnida; order Araneae; family Theridiidae; genus Latrodectus; species Latrodectus hesperus. Next base: position 44,104,337 of record CM075854.1, on the reverse strand, counting down.
AGGAATTAAAAAAATTAACATTGATTATAAATTTAAACATATTTTTTGAGCTTCAGAGAAGCAAAACTTATTAATAATTGTAGTAAAGTATTACAATCTATTGAATAATTGAATAAACTGCGAAATCTGCAATATTTATATGTAATAGTTGAATAATTTAAAAGCAATCAGTTAGCTGAATAGGAAAACAAATTTGTAGTTAAAACAATACTTTTCTGTCAAAAAGGAATGTTTAGAAGAAATTGAAAATTAATGTAATTTATAATTGATTTTATATAGTTTTCATTTTTCTCACTTCAATTTTATTGAAATAAATTAATATAAATGATTTTTTTTACCTATTTTAAAATTATTATAACCTAGTTTAAGAGAACCTAGTAAACAAATTTAAAATCGAAAAATATCCATTATATATAATTTTAAGGAAATAATGTTGAAAGTTTTGAGTCTTAAATGAAATTGTTTCTATTGTAACTGTAAATTCATTTAATACTTCTGAAATCATTAATTTTTAATTATTATAATTTATATTAATCATTAACAAGCTTTTAATGCTATCACTACTTGAAAATATAATTGAAAATTATTATATATATCAAATTACATATATATTTGTCCAAAAAGGAAATGTGGAGTGAAATTAACATGAGCTATATTTTCTGGAAAATTTATGATTCTTTATAATGATTCTTTAAATCTCCTCGAAACTATGGAATTTCTTTTGTGCAAATCTGTACAATTTTATTTTATTAAATTATATTAGAATTATTATTTTTATGAAAGTTTCCAAGCTTTTCCTTTGATGAACATCTGTAATATAAAAATATATCTATTATATTGGAATTATAAGTATTTTATACAAATTATGTAATAAAATATTTTTGAAATTTAAAATAACTATTTTAGAACTAAGAATTTTATAATATTCATCACTAAATATTATGAATTTGAGACCCCTATTTGAAATGATTTAATAGAAATCTATATTTGCTTTCAGCTATTATCCAATGAAATTGTGATAAAAATTGAAGAAACGGATACTAAATACACTCTGACATGTCCCTCAGTAGTCAAACCATCTGCTCAAAATCAATGCTCATTAATACTTTGGCAGGGATCCTCTGTCTCATTGAAATTTGAAATGATTGATTTCCTCTCTTATTTTGAGATTCCAGGTAATAATAATGATATATTATAATTTTCTGTGATTCAGTTTCAATGAATAGGAAACTTAAACCCACCTAAA
>CM075854.1:43890591-44098091 GCA_037975125.1 Latrodectus hesperus | reverse complement strand
TGTTTTGCAGATTTGATTTATAACATAGCATATTTAATTTTAACTGAAGGCAGCTAACTTAGTGCATCTTGTATACATATTTCAATTCATAAAATAGCCTAAGAGGTCGCATTCAGATATTTTTTCAGCAAAATTGTTTCTTCTTTTTCCTCTTCATTTATGTTCAATTTCCACTTCAGGCATTTACTTTTGTAGTCTTTTAAAAACAATTTTAAACTGTAGTTCCTGGTCTAATGAGCCCTTTTACATAAAACGTAACCAATGAGGGACAAATCTTTCTCAGTTACACTAAGTCAGTCCTAAGTATTAAAATATAAGTACTTAAATCTATATTTATTTTAATTTTTTGAAACGCTTAATAATAATAAGAAATTTATTACTTTCTAATACCACTAATTCAAATTTATAACTTTCAAAAAAATGGTAGCTATAAATTTTTACAAACAGTGAAATGGTCAATTACGATTAAAAGCTTAAAGAATTTTGTACATATATTGTAGTTTTTCTTCTCATGGAACTTTGGTTTGTGTGGGAATTCTTATGAATAAACAGTCCGCTTGTTTGAACAACACAGTTTATTGAACATAAAATTGAATATATTTGTAATGTAATATTGGATGTAAAAATAATTACAACCGATGTCACATGTCACTTGGAGGAATGCTTCTCTCTCCTTTCTTATTTTGTATTTTTACTCCTGAGGTGAGTAAGTGACACCTCCTCTGGCAAAGATGTCTGAACACTACATTTATGCTGCCTAGATTTTACTTAAAATAATTTTAAAATTCAAAATATAATGTATGGTGTAAATTTTTTGTAAAAAATAATAAATATAATAGCAATGAAAATTTAAGGCATTAACTATATAAATATGTGTTTATAATATGAAATGAAGAATCTAAAAACACAAGAATTGTTAGAAATGCTTATAAAATGTAAATAAATTTAAGCTTATTTTTATTGCATTTTTAAAATTTATTCTTTGAAATCTATTTTGTTAATTGTTATTGTGTTAGAATCTTTTAGAGTAAATTTTTGGCTTGATGAACCATAATAAATCTTTTGGCAACTTGCCAAATGATCATTGCTGTTCTGACTGAAAATATTAGTGTATTCAGAATTTCTCCCTTTAAATAATTACCTTTTGGCTATTTCAGGTTGAAATCCAAAATCATTAAACATAAAATGAATTAATCTATTAGATTAAAATAAAGTGCTACTATTTTTATTATAAAAAGTGCTTATTATATTAATTTATGTTTTCATCAAAGTGGTTAAATTAGTTTAATCTATGAAATTCATAAATTTTAATTTTGTACATTTAGGAAGAATTTTATTTGATTTGGAATTTACTGGGGAAATATTACCAACATCTGCCATGTATGTGATATATTTTGGAGATGGAAGTAATGAGTCTCAAAAAATAGAATCAGAATCTGATGAATGGAAGATGAATTTTTCACATGATTATGAATATGGAGGGAATTTTTCTGTATATGTCAATATATCTAACCCAATTGATTTTGAAATTTTTAACCTTGAAGTAAGTTATAATATTAAAACTATTATTTTAATATATTTTAAAATATTTGATACTAAATTGTTATTTTTTTATGCCATGAATAAAAATTTGCATTAGAAGTTAAAAAGAAATAAATCGCTACTCAAATATTAGTGTTTAAGAGATTTGATAAATAATTTAAATTTCATTAAATATGTGAAGGTATTTATTCTATTTTATCTTTATTACTTTCTCGTTATTTGATTTTTTGTTTCATTCACTTAGTATTTTTGCTATATTATCTTTTCTTGTTCTTATATCAAAACTACCATTTTACTTTTCTAATCTTAAAAGTCTTCAAACTAATTTCTTAGTAATCCATAATTTCCAGTTATGCCTTAATATTTTTCTCTGACATTAAGGAATTTCTAAAATTGCCACCAGTAAAGCATAATGTAATCCTAGTTTGATATTAATATATAAATTTCAAAAAGTTATTTAATATTACTGAATTATTATCTATTTTCAAATTACTATTATAATTTCCTTATTTCTATTATTAGTGTATATTAAGTCTCTTGTACCTGTTTTTCATGTTAAGTCTGATGCTATGTTTATTAAATTAATTATGGAAGATAATTATAAAAATAATATATTTATTAATTTTGTATAGCTTTATTTTGTAAATATAAAAGGATAAAATATTAATAAGTTTTTCCTTATTTTTTTGCAAAATCACAACATTAAATTTTAAATCGCATCAGAACATGACAAAAACTTTTATGATTCTTTACTCTTATATACATGTAAGTTGACACGCAGCATTTTGAAAAGTGATTGATATGAATGATTTCAAAGTGACAATGATTAAGCATGTCATTATCATTTTTTTGTGAATCATTTTCTAAACATTTGCATCAGGATTTAATGCAAATAATATATGAAAAACAAATTCATAGTATTTCTGTAAAAAATAACATAAGTAAGTAACAAATAATAATAAAACATAAATAAGTAAGTAATATAAGTAACAAAAATAACCTAAATAATAACGTAACATAAGTATTAATTCCACATTTTTCTGAATAAATTTAATGAATGCTGACTGAAAATGGATCAAAAGAGAGGAATTCAATTTAAAAATATATTATAATTGTTTTTCACAGTTAAATTAATTTACATAATTTCAAATAATTGTTTTCCATTAGTTATATTTAACTTTATGAATGAAAATTATGTTTTAAATTTTGCTATTATTAAATTTTGAAAAAAGAATTCTTAAAATAATTCTTAACTAAAGAATTCTTAAATTCAGTAAGCTGAGAGTTCAATTTTTATGTAAAATATAAATATTTTTGGTAGTGTGGAATCCATTTTAAATTATAAATCATTGTCAAATTATCTCCTTTATGTGATGGATGTAACTATGCAGCAAGAACTGTCCCTAGTTGACAGTTAGATAATTTTCATTATATGAGCATTAAAAAGTATTTTAAAAATCTGTGTTTCTAAACACAAAATATCTTTTGAATAATTAGGAAGTATCATTTTAAAAGGTAAATGTTTTAAATTCATTGTTTTAGACCTTCATTATTGAAATTATTATTTACAATAATTTTTTATTATTAAATTATTATTTTAATCTTATTTTGCATTCATGAATTTTCTGAGAAAAGGAGGAAAAATAAGAATCAAGTGTTTACTTAATCTGGGATTTAAGTAATTCATAATTTGCATTTAAAACTTAGTCTGTTGTGTGTTATTTTGTTAATTTCACTCGCAATTTTTCTTTTCCTTCATAATATTAAATATTTTACTATTTTAGATTTTGTTAAATATTTTTATGATAGTTTAGAAATATTCTTGTATATTGTTAGTGTATTAATTAAAATAATGAATCAATAATATTTTTTATTTAAAATTTGAATTTTAGATTATAAATCATATTAGGGACATAAAATTTGAATAGTCAGAATAAATGGAATGTATTTGATTTGAAATTTTCATAGTATTTTGATATTTAAATGATATTTTGATGCATAAATTGTTAAGAATGTTCATGGTTTTGATTCCTATATTAAATGTGGATGTTTTCTGTAATTTGGATTTTAGTTAGGATTGTAGATTCTTTTTATGAATTAGTCATTTGAACATAGAATGAGAAACAAAACATTGTAATATGACTTAGTTTATGTTTTTAGTTTGAGTTCAATAAAAAGTGTAGGCACTTATATAATTTATAATTCTAATTTTGTAAAATTCTTTAATAATTGTAAAATAATTAAAGTAGATAATTTAGTGGAGTTATTAAAATAATTATATGAATGTTTTGTGCTTGTGTTTGCAGTTTGTTAATGATGAAGTTATTACAGTAGTTATAATTTATTTAGTACAAATGATATTTTATGATAATAATTAAAAATGTTATAATTTAAGATATTTATATCATGAAAATTATTTGTTTGTAAACAATAACTGTATACTTTTCTTTTCTAGATTACAATATATGAAAAAATTGGAAACTTAACAGTTGTGCCATATTTTATAAAAAATGGATCTTATCCAGATGACAAATTAGAATTAAAAGGGCTTTATGAATGTGATGCTCCTGTTGAGTCAACACTATATTTTGAAAATTATATCTCAGGTAATATATTGATATTTGTTTTAGTGCAGTATGAGAAATGTAAGTGGCAAGTGCATGAGGTCTATTTTAAATGTAATTTAAGTGTTAGACTATTAATATTTTAATTTTTATTAATATTTAAGTGTTAAAAATATAGTACTTAAATAACATTCTGTTTTGAAATTTATTTCATGATATGTATTAAACAATAAAAATATTATATAACTGCACTTCTAACTGGGATAGTTAAAAATTATCATGGAAAATAATATTTATTAAAAATATGCCCAACAAGTCAGAGAAAACTTATACTTATCCAAATTGTAAAATTAAGGAAACTTATTAATACATTTGTGAATTTCTAAACTTCGTTTTCAAGGAAGATCGAAACTTAATTTTGCCAAAATTCTTTGGCGCGACAAAATATCATGGAAATTACTATACAATTCTTTAAAAATAATTCATAATTAAAATTTGGCTTTTAAAAACTAAAATAAATATTATAGATAAATTAAAAATTCTGTTTTAATCATTTTAAATATAGGATAAAATATGTATTTTTGAAACAGTAAATAGTTAAATAGAATATTCAAAACATGGATAACTGTTTTGAAATGAAATAAAAGATTTTCTGAAATATTTTTTCTAAACTTCCATATTAAGTTTTTTACATTGTTTATCCAACATTTAAGCAATCAAAATACAGTTCCTGGAACTGTAATTGCGCATATTTCTATCATGTAATAAAATTTTTAAACTATATTTAAGTTTTATTTTTAAGTTATATTGCAGTTTTCTCACATTTTAATATTTCTTAAACATAATAGAATTTCAGAATAAACAAATATTTTACAAAGTAGGAGTAGTATGTTACTGTTATTTATCTTAAACTGTTTCTTATAGGTCATGTTACCAAATTCAAAATGAAGTTTGAAGATGGGAGCATTGAGAATGGCTATGATGATAGTAGAATTTCACATTTTTTTTCTGAAGTAAATAATGTTATAGATTTTGAATTCATTTATGATTTTAATAACCTTGATCCTGTTGTTTCATTCATAAATTATTATTTAGTTTCAATATTAATTTATCTTGATTTACAAAATATTATTGGGAAAATAAAAGTGCAGAGTTTATCAAAATGAGTAAGAGATAAAGATAATATATGCTGCAAAGAAAATAATATTAAATTTTGCTATGATACTTAAAATGATTAAACTGATTTGATAAAATTTACAGAAATCTTTGTGATTTAATAACATGGTATACTTTCTTAAATTAAAGATAAATTTAGAAAGCGTGTAGATTGAGGTTGGTTTATGAATTAAATACAAATTTAGTTCATAAACTAATTTCAATCTACACTGTAGAAATTTAAATTAATTTTCCGATTCGTGCTTACACTTATTAAAAATTTAAAACTACATCTTATATTAATTGAGTTATTCAATTTGTTTTTTTCAATTGTACCTTGAGGAAGAAATATTTAATAATTATTATTTTTAATTAAATTTGGATGTAAATTAGGAGCTTGCTTTAATGTTTCTTATTTCTTAGTTCATATATTTTATATTAAAAAGTTATTTCATTACTTCTTAAATTAAATACATAATTATCAATTGTTTATGTATTTTGAATTAAAATATGCTATCACTGAATTTGTATCAATGTGTTTATACATTTATGAAAATAAAATCTCAGGTAATTTTTCCTCTAATTTTGGGGAAACAACTTTGTATAGTAACATTGTGTTAAGCTTTAACCTTAATTTTTACTTGAAAACTGTGGGCACATCCAAGTAATTGTCTATACCAACAACTTCAAATTTCTTATTCAGAATGGTATGGCAAACACCAAATGGGATTTTTCATCATGGAAACCAATCATGGGATTTTTCACTAATTTGATCCATGTAATTTTAAATAATTTTCACTATGTTAGGTATGCAATTATTTTATTGCAAGGACTGTTCATATAGTTTCTTCATATTGTTGATTATTTGTATGTCATGTGTAAATGTCTTAAAGTATTAGTTATTTTAAATGTTTATCAGTGATTTGTTCTGCCACAAATGTAACTAAATCAGTTTTTATTTAGATTATACAAAATTTTATCAATCCAACATTGAAAAAATGATTTGCTTAAGAAATAAAATACATAAATGATGAGATAAATCTTCATTTTTCATTTGTAATTCAAATATCTATGTGTAAACTACACTAAAGTAAGTAAAATTGTTCAAAATTTTATTTCAAAATTGGAAACATAGTTTAAATTATTGAAAAACTTATTTTGAACGTTTTTAAAAAACAAAGTTTAAGAATTTATGACTGTTTTTAATTATTGGGTTACTATATTAAATATTTTTCTAATACGAAAAATTTATTGTTGTTTTAGGAAATAACTTCAAAATAAATAACTTTGATAATTATTGTAACTGATAACATTCTTTGCTTATTTTTTAATAAACGATATGCACTCGAATACTAGAAAAATCAATCTTATTTGATCTTTTTTGATTCATGTAAAAAGAAAAAATTGTATTGAAAATTCTTTGACAAATTGATTTTCTATATAATTTTTCTATAATTGTTTGATTTTCTATTATTGTCATGTGGTATCTTAAGGAAGGATGATATTTAACATGTTGACTGGCAGAACTAAGTCAAACTAAAGTTTCTTGATCATAACTCTTGTTTACTGGAATTTTGGTTGAAATGGTGAGACAACTTTTTACCATATTGATAAATTTTGGTATATTACAATATTTTACTCGCTGCTGACATTAAAATCAACATTTTAAGAAAAATGCCCTGTTTAGAAATTTAATTCTTAATACTTTAAATGTGTTGTACAGAATTTAGTATTCTGTATCTAATTTTACAATACATTTTCTTGTAAATTACATACTTTTTTTAGGTTGGTGAATGGAACATTTCTTTCATTGCTCTGGACTCTGATACTAATGAAAGTAGTAATGTTGTAGAATTATTTATTCGAATACTTCCAGAGGTAACTGATTTTGGATTCAATTCAAGTCTTACTGAAGGAGAAGTTGATGAAATTATTGAATTCATCATATCATTTGATAATTTGGATCCTTATTCTTGCATAATATTTAATAGTGGAGATAACTCTCGTTTATTGGCATTTGGAAATAGAAAAGAATGTCTTCTGTCATACAGAGAAAATGATTTCAGATTCATTAAAAAATATTCAAATTCTTCAAGGTAATTATATATTTTAAGGAAACATGTTTTTTTATATTATTATAAATGCTATTTTGTTAATAATGTATGTATGTAAATTTATAAATTCAGTTTTTTAGGAAAGTATTGTGTAATAAACGAAATAAAATATTTAACATTGATACTTTTTCTCTTTAGTTTTCCCTGTTTACTTTTTTGCATTGTCTTTTCTAATCTGTATTTTACTTTTTGAAGATATGTTTACTTCCAGAAAATCGAGGGAAGTTAAGAAAGCAAAATGGATTGATGGATCAACTATAAGGTGAAAAATTTTTCTTAATTTTAATGATCTGAATATAATTTTTATTTCAATAATGTAATGAAATAAATTAATATTTGAAATTTTCTGAAAATTTTATTGCTTGTATTGCATACAATTCTATAATATATTTCAATGCATATTACTGCGAAATTGTGTGTATATTTTAAAAGACCTATTTTAAATATTTTATATTAAGCTTATTATAATATCATATTAGTTACACTTCACATAAGTACATTAAGAAAATATAAGAGTCATAGATCTTTAGTTGGTTTCCTTTTCTGAAAATGCTTATTTTTAAACAAAATAAATGGGTAATTCAAATCTTTGCTTTTTATTTTTAATATGTATATTTTTGTCATTTTCTTATGATTATTTTTATTTGTTATTATTTTATAGCTCTATTGTGCATATTTATAATTTGAATTTTTAATCAATAATAATATATTAGAAATAAAAATATTTTTCTAGTAATAGTTAACCATTTGGAAAATGTTCTCATGAAATTGATAAACTATAATTTAAACAATATGATATATTCATGAAGGTACTAATACTGATGATCTCCATTCTTATTCATTGTAAAATTATTTTATTTAAAATAATTCTTATTGTAGTACCATAGTGATTCTTTTGTTTATGTGACATTTTTATTTTCATTTCTGAAATAAAAGAAACCTTTTTCAATCTTGTAAACTATTTCCTTGTGATAATTTTGAATCCAAAGAATAACTTGTTTATGAATGCTATCCAAAAAGAAAATATTTTAAAGTAAAGTGTATTGTTTGTATTGTATAAATTTTTTAGTTTCAAGTTTCTTTGTATTATTTTTCTTGGTTCTTTTTTATTTTTTTGAAATATTTCTAAATATTGTAGAGAGTATTTCTTTATTGCCAAATTACTGTTCATTCAAAATCATTATAATAAAAAGCAATATCTGCCTGAACAATCTTCTCTTTATTGCATAAAATATTCGGAAACTAAATATAAATATCTCACAATTCTAGATTATCAACAAAGTTTGCCGGAAATTATTGGATCACATTCATTAATATAGAACTGCTTATATTCTTTGCAAGAAGAAAATCTCAGTGTTAATAAAAAAAGACTTCCGGGAAATATGTGCTGAACTTTCCCTATTATTATAATGTAAAGAAATAATTTATCAAACCATAACCTTACTATAGTGTAGTTAAATGCAGTTATCAAATTGTGTTTACAAATAATATTTGTAAAAAAATAATGAATTTAAATTTAAAATAATATTTTAAATTTGAATATATTATTTTTTTAACATTGCATTGTATAATTATTATTTTTCTTCCCAGATTCAAACCTGAAAATAGAGGCAGAAACTGACTTTGTTTTCCTAATTAAAAAATTAATTTAAGCATAAAATTACAAATCCATTTACATACATACAAAATTTGTTTACTTATATCAAATACTTAAACATTACTAACAACAAGTTAAAGCATCCACATGGTATTCATAATTTACACTAATTAATTAAAGTAATAAAATAGGTTGTACCACAGTAAAAATAAACTTATTGGCTGAAAAAAACTTATATTTAAAAAACATTGATTTATGTGGGATAGTTCTATTACTAGGCCAGCCTATTTTGAGGAATTTGAAAACTTCTTAGTTCATCCTTTCATTGCGATTTTTATAATCTGGACTCATGTTTAGGAGTAAATATCTTCTCCAGTTGGAAAGCTCATGGGATTTTATTACTTAAACTTTGTGATTTTGTAGCCTCTGGAATCCAGTAGAATGTCAGACTTGAATAGTGAACAAAGTCTTTTCTAGTAGCATGGGATCCAGGGTCCCATCCAAGCATTTTCTGTAACTGTTTATGCCACCTCCAACCCTCATATGTCTTCAGTCTTGTCCTCTCACCCCTTTCTGGTCCACAAGTCCTGCATTTAAACTGTTTACTTCGTGGAAATGGGTTATAATACAAGATGCAATCTTACAGAAAAATGATATATAAAAAAGGACTTCCAGCCAGGGAAAAAAATGGGTAATTTAGTTAATTTACAAAAAAAAAATATCCAGCCAGTGATTACAAGGTTACAAATATTATTTTATTTCATTAGATCAGGGATGCACAACCTATGGCCCGCGGGTGAAAATTGGCCCGCGTCGCCTTTAAAGTTGGCCCGCGAATGTTGTTAATAAAATAAGACTAATTTAAAAAGAAATGAGACTCTTTCAAATAAATAAAAGAAAAAATCTGATAGGAAAACGATTCTACATCAGAATAAATATTTTACATTTGTGAGCAAACTTTTTATTTAATGAATTTAAACAAATCAAAAATAAGAAATAGAATAGCAGATGAGAACCTTTCTTTTGTTTTAGTATTGCCACAACGAATCTTAAGCCCAACATAAAATCAATAACTTCAAATATTCAGTTATAGCCATCACATTAAATTTTACTAATTTTTTAAAAAAATTAAATTGTGTTCTTTGTATAATTACCAAAAAGTTTTCTCCCGTTATTCAATTTCAAGTTTTTTTTTCTGGAAATAAAGTATTTTAAGCATATCTATAATGTTTGTGTTTTATTACTTTATTGTATAATGTTTGCATGAGTTAATACGTAAATTAACAATTACAATTCATGCGTATTGCCACAAAAAACAGTGTTTTCACGTTTATAAAATGTTATAACATTTACGTGCTGCTTTGGCCCTCAACATAAATTTTTTTCATATTTTGACCCCTCATTCTGAAAAGGTTGTCCACTTCTGCATTAGATGACAATTGTCATTTTTAATACCATTTGAATTTAAATATGTTGAAAATAGTTTCATAATTTATAGTTTCGATCTAGTTATTTTATGTTAAAAGAGGCACATTATCTTTTTTTTCTTATTGGACCTCAGTTTATAGTAACATACCCAATCATTCTGTTAAGTTGTGCTTTTCATTTACCATTCTCCATTGTGAGCAGCAAAGATATTTTTAAAGGCAGTGAACAGTCATATTGTTTGATGCTAAAACTTAAAATGTTACAGTAAATTTATCCTCTCTGAATATTAGCTGCATTGTTAAAAGTCAATTGGTGTTGTTTTAAAATACAGAACAAATAACAGAAAATATAACACTATATTCATCACAAATATGGAAAAATAACTTTCTGTAAAATATCTTATTCATGTATTGATACAAAAACTTCTTCCCAAATGTTAGTCACTACAAATAATGGCATAAATTAAAGTATTTGTCATTATTTTGATAATAATCTGTTTTATTAAATTGTGGGTTTGTTAAATTAAAGTTAATTATATTTATGAAAAAATGAAATTTTAAATAATATGGAGTTAAAAAATTCAAAAATTACTTTTAATTTTAAATTTTTTCGAGGCAAATCTGATGTTTGAGATTTTTCTATTAAATTGTTATTATTTAGATTAAATAATTGTTGAATTATTATAACTTTAAAAGTCTAAAAAAAAGTTTCATAAATTATAAAATTTTTTTAAATATTCTTGTTTATTAATTTGAATTATACTGTCCTAATTTGTTTACCCAAACAACTGGCTTGACATTTATTAATTATCAAATGGTATTTTTACAGTCATTACATTATATTGTGTTTATATATTATGGTTAACTCTCATTGAATAGAATAGAATTTAAAATTTAACTCATATTATAAAAAGTGCATTTAACATTGTGATGAGATGCATATTAAGTTCATGTAAAAACAATAATAATTTTCAACATTATTAAAATAATGTTTTTCACATATATGGTAAATAAATTTTGAATATATTTCCCTTTTAGTGTGCTGTACAGTTATTTGTTTGGAGGCGAATTCATTACTTCAGTTCATATATTTAATTCTGTGAGCAGCTTAAAGAAAAGTATAACTATTTTAATCTCTGACCAAGATTATGATACTCCATTGGTGTGGATTGACAAGAATTCAACTGATATTGAGAGACCTATTGAAGTATTATATATGAAAATATAATCTTTCAAAATATAAGCATGTTTTTTAAAAACAAAACTTTGAGAATTGTTTAAATGTTTAACTGTTAATGCAAAAATTATTTATTTAAATAATTTTTGTTCCTTATTAAAAGGTTTATTATTGTTATATTTATTAAATTTACTTATTAAATGGCCTGTTTTCCTATGAATCATATAAAATATTCATTTGTTCAAATTTAAAAACAAAAATTCTTGAAAAATAAATTTAAAAATTTAATTTATATAAATTGGAAGTTTACTGAAGAATATATTTAACATTCAAAAAATAAATATATAAATGTTTTTAAAAAATATTATTATGTTTTAAAAAATTTTATAATTTTCTTTTATTAAATTTTTTTGGACAAGTAAAGTAAGTAGTGATTAAAATATATTATATAGTAGGCAATGACCTTATTCTTTGTTATTTCCCATCCCTTTGGTTAGAGTTTCCATTTATGAATACCTTTACACACTCATTCTTTCATTTTCTCATATATTGAATACAATTTTCATATATGAATCTTCTTATATTTTATATTATAACTACTTTATTGATATAACAGTTTCTCAACTTTTTACTCTGCCTACAAAAGCACGAGAGACATGCTTGATTTTCAATGATAAGAAGTTGGAGGGAAGAAATTGTGTGTCTTGCACTTTGGCTTATATCTTGATAAACAACTCTCCTGGAGGAAATAAGCCGAAAATTCTGCTTATCAAGCTTAAAAAGACTACAAATTATTAAGAGATTTTTTGACATACTGTGGATATCTGGCTAGAATATTTTTTCTACTACATATATATCCTATGTAAGACTCATTTTCAACAATAAAGGAAAACTTTTTGTTTCTGGAAGATTCAATGACATCCTCTGCAAAATTCAAAATAAAGTACTTAGACTTATCATGGACGTGACTTGTTTGCTCCCATTATTTCATTAGAAATCCAGATGAGAATAAAGTCCTTATCTAATGAAAGAAAGAAACAGCACTTGAAGCTCCATGAGATGTGCATACATGTGCTACTACCCATGCTTCATTGGGCAAATTTTATCCTTGCAACTTCTAGACTCAACATTCTGAAAAAACCAATAGCTATATTAGGGAATTAGGAGAAAAAGCCTTAACAGTACTTCTTATGAGACGGTTTGTGTATCTGCCTATTTACTTTCTAGAATCTGCATTCCTTCATACAATTTATCAATTGGCATCCAGGAAAAGAAATGAAAAATTGGGCCACTTTATCTAAGATCCTGTTAGTTGAAAACTGTTTTTAATAATTACAATATAGAATAATGGCTACAGATACATAATGGCTGTTATGTTATGCTGCAGCTTCTGACTGTGATATATATATATATATATATATATATATATATATATATATATATATATATATATATATATATATATATATATTACAAAGACTTAGTAATTTCTATATTAAATGGCTATAACACATCTAACTTTGATGGCAAAATAGAGGTAACAGAACAGGCTACTGTTGGTCTGTCAACCTAGAATCTATCACTTTGACAAGTATGTTTTCCTCATAGACTCGCAACCTGCAATTTTGGTTTTCTTCCAATCATACTTTATCACACTATATTCAGGTTACTAGAAGCATGCTGAGGGAGGCTGTTCACTCTAGAGTTGAGTAAAAACATTTATTTTGGGGATTGGGTTGAAATTGCTCATTCACTGAATGCAGCCATTTCTGAATGAGACTAGTTCATTACTCAATGAAAAGTTAAAATATTTTTAGAAACTAATTTTTAACTAAGAATTAAATGAGAAATAGATAAATGAAAGTAAAAAAATATCTGAGATATATAAGTTTTTAATTAGGTGTACAAAAAATATTAATATATATTTAAACTATATTATATATAATTAAGATGTAGAGTTGCAATTATGATTAAAAATTATTATGTAAATTATATTTGATTTCAGCAATTTGCATAGAATATACAAAAAACTACTTAATCTGAAAAGTAATAAAAATTTCTCATTAATTTTTATTATTTTTAACCATATAGTTTATAGCCATAATTTTTATTATATGTTTTCAAAATAATACATGGCTTAATTTTTCAGAGAAAGTCCATTTCTGTTATCAGTGCTTATTTGTCTTGCTTTTGGAAAGTGTATTCATATGGCACTGATGTTTCATGGCTGCATAGTCTTTTTAAAACCAGTTGATACAACATAGGATAAATGTTTTTTCTTGTTTCCCGCCATTTTAGGGAACTTTCATTTATTTACAAATAAAGATCTTGTAAAAATATCTGTCTAATTTAAAAATTGAAGCCAATAGGGAAACAGATATTCTTTGTAGCTTGATAGTAATTTTATCATATTCTTTCCAAATTATAGAGTTAGAAGATGCAGACATAGATAAAGGAAATTATTTGAAACTTATTTAATTTTATTGCAAATTTAATGCTCTTAATTATTTCATTATATTTTTACTACATTGCTTAAATGCCCCCATCATCTTGCAAACTGTGCTTGTTGATTTTAAGGTCTAATAAAGATGGCTACATGACAAGTTCATTTGTGGAAATCCATCCAAACTGCTCTGACAAATTTTTCTACAATTCTCTCTCTAATTTTTTAACTTGCTCCAAATTGTTATCATTAATATAATTTCTTACCTTCTGTCTACATTAGTTTAATTAGAATTGTAGTTTTAGAGAGAAAAAGATATTCCTCTTAAGAAATTTTTGAAATTACCTCATTAAAATTTTTTAAAAATATCAATTAAATTCTCCATAATTTCCCATTCAGAATCTGTGAAATAAAAGTTTTTAACTTCTAACATTACAAAAGAAGATATTATCGGATTGCTTTTTAAAAAATATGTTAACATATTATGTGTGAAAATATCTTCTTTTAACTTTACTTAATCTTTTTTTATTATCTTGAATTTTAATCAACATATTTAACAAAAAATGTCCAATCACAGGACTGTGATTGGATATTTTTTGAAATGCATAACAGTTGTTTTACTTCATTGACTGTTTGAATTGATAATTTTACGTCACTTTGTAAATTAAATTTAATATGTAGGCAAAGCAAATTAAATATTGTGCATTTAAAAGGTATGTATATAATTTCCTATTTGCAGCATTATCTGTTATAATTGCTGTAGTTTTATCTCTAGGTAGAATTTTTTGATTACAGACTATCCAAATTTTAATGTCTCGCCCACTATGTTATCCATGAAAACTATGAACAACCTTATCATTATCTATTTATAAAATAATTGCTGCTGAGAAACCAGGAATTTCCAATTAGAGAATCATTAAATGTTATTGCTATGAACACTTTTGTTAAAATCTTAACCAAAAGTGCAAGTTGAAAAGAATAAAGAATAATGGAGGAAGGCAAGTTAATGACTGAGCTATAACTGTTAATTAAAGAGGAATGTAGTCAAAATTCAAATTTACCATAAATAGTAGGGTGATTGAACTAGAATGGAAATTCTTGAATCTCACCATCAGAAATACTAATTGACAGAGCGGAAGTAGAAGAATGACCGTGCAAATTACAGAAAGCATCTGCTCTTTTTCACAGAGTCATTGTTTTTACTCGCTCTCTAGAAGGATCTGGTTCTTACAAATAATTGGCAATGTTATAGCCTATTTTTAGTTCACTCTGGTTAAATCTTTATTTTCCAGTGAATACTTAACTGTTGTAGTATCTGTGACAATGAAAAAGCTGACCTTGCTAAGACGAGTTGTGATCTCTGATAACCAATTCCTTCTGGGTCTTTTCTCTGCATGTAAAACTGTAGCAAAATGTATTTAAAATACTCAAATTTTTAATGCCAGTGAATGGAAGTGGAAATTGTTAGACAGTATTGTGTTCATGCAAATGCCTCATCATTTTTTACTATGAGTTTCAGAATAATGACTTCTCATGACTATACTTTCACCTAACCATATTGGTTGGTCAATTTACCTAATTACCCACTTTATTCATCTGGAGAGACAATTGATTTTGATTACCTTTTGACAGTACCTGTTTGAAGGGCTACTATTTTAAAATTGACAACTGGATTAACAGCTAATTTCTGTTGAGCTGCATATAGGGAGCAGTGTTCTCTTGACTGTTTATATTATAATTAAAATGTCTTTTTTTATATTTTCTGTTTACCAATATTTATTTTATATAGCTCCACCAATCCACTGTATATCAACTAGATCATATACTCCCAGTTCACTCCACATTGGAAATAAGGACATAAAATTCCTAAATTAAATCATTTGTTGCAAAACTTATAACTTTCATTTTACCCAATTTATTTCTTGTGTGTGTGACTTAAAATTATGCTTTCCATCAGTTATTAGTTTTTTTTACTGAATTTGTAAGTCTAAAGATTTTTGGATTTCATTTTTTAAAATATTGTGATTTTTTATGAAAATATTTTAAAATGCAATCATTATTAAAAGATGTTTTGGAATGATTAAATTACTTTATTTTATACTGAAATTTGAATTTGATTTTTTGAATTTTATATTTACTGCTACATTTTGCTTAGTGTGAACGAGGGTATGACTGTAGATGTGAAACCACTGCCATTTTTCGAAATAATGCATCATATCTAGCTTCTCATTATTGGTCTGCATTTTATATTGATGTTAATGGAAAAGAAGAGGAAATTGATTTAACTGATTTGAAAACTCACAGTTGTTCTGCCATTAGGATACTGAAGAGATTCCTCTCTATTGGACTTTACAAACTTAAATATACTGTAACAGTTTATGGTAAGTTATTTATTCAGAAAAATAAAATATACTGGCAATATTTCCACACTTCAAAATTTTTTAGAAGATCAGTTTTTTTAAAATGTCTAAATATTTTTAAAAAGCATTTGGATTTGTAGCTACAAAATCCTATCAAAACTCTTTGTGCAGAATATTTATATTCTTTACTTGATTAAAGTGTGAATCATTCAGTTTTTGCTCTCACTAAATAGCTTTGGTGTTTAGATGAATTTTCTTTTCTTATATGTTGACATGGTAATAAAATGTTCTATGCTACTAAGTAAAGTGAAAAAATGTATGGAAGTGTTGAAATATTTTTTTTTCTTTTTTTGAATGAAAATAATTATAGTTTTTGGTGGTTCTTCATATTAACCGACTCAGCGTCCGCGACGTATCTGTTACGTCGCAATAAACTGGTAGAAAAGCGGCCTGCGTCGGCATAGATACGTCGCAGAGTTTTCACCGAAAGCGGCCGCGACGTAAATTTTCGCATAGTAGAAACCACTTATTTTTGCTTTCCCCCTAATCGGTGGTTTGATTGATCGGTCTTAATCGCTCAAACCCTACACCTTGGAGATTTTTCTTTGAAAACTACAACACAGCCTGGGTTTTACGCCAAATGTCTAAAATACTGATTTTTTTTTTCGCCAAGATTCAACTTTAAAATTTAATAGTCTATAAATTTGTTGCTTTAGAAATAAAATGCAAGTTTATACATTATTATTTTTAATTTTAGTTCCTAAGCTAGTTGAATTAGACGATTTTATTACACAAAAATTTTAAATCCATATGTCCTTTTAAATTAATAACGAGCTTGCCTTCTTTTCTAAGATCAATTTTAATAATTTTCCTGCTTATGCTAATTATTTCTTACATCTTTGTTAATTTAATTCAGTTTTTATTGTTTTTGACGGTATTTTTTATCGACTTGTTATGACTGAAATAAACTAATAAATTTCGTAAATGGAAATTATTTAATTTCCAGTGAAAGAGCTCATGGCTGTTATAGTCAAATCGATATGTCGTCCATAATAAATAACATTTACCTTAATGACTAAAATTCATTTAATTTGCGCTTTTATTTTTGTGCATTAGGAAAAAATTTACTAATAAGTTTACGCTCTGAATATTGCTTTTTATTTTGTTATTACTATAATTTCTTTTTACATACACTTCAAATGTTGATAATAAAACTGAAGTATCATCTTAAGGCAATAGTATAACATGATTGTCTCATAAGTGTGAAGCCAAGAATGTTATACGTGTGTTATTTCTTTTTATTGAAAAATATATCAACACTATTTACTGTTGCACCATATAAAGTCATTATTTTAATATATCAATATTAAAAAGATACTATTTCTTAAAAATTTTACTATATTAGAAATTTTCTCGATTAAAAAATAAACTACAATATTTCTGATATTAGCATTGTTCTGCTGTGAAAATCATTTTATTCTACATATATTTTTTATTTACATACATGTAATAATTTTTCTAGATGACGTAACGATAATATTTAATAAAATAAAATTCCTTACTAGAAATTTATTGCAGATTTAAAACAAAATAGATTTATGAGGAATATAAATAATCAAATTTTTAAACAGTAAACTATTCAGAAGCAAAATAATGGAGTTTTATATTTAAAGATGAGCTAAACTTTTTAATGCAGAAAATATTTTTAGCTCTTTTATTTTAGAAGGTGTGTGAAATGGAATGATCCTATCGAAATAGCGTATTAGTGAATCGAAATCATATGCTACAATCTAAGCAATTAAATTTTTAACCTACAGAAAATAATTATTTTATTACCAAATTTATTTTTAAAATAAGCAAATTATTAATACGTTAGTTTTACAAATAATTATATTTTAACGCGATCCATATTAGGCATAAAAGAATTTTTAAATATAATAATCTTAACCAGAGAATTTCTTGTTGTAAAATGTGGTTATATATTTACTTTACTCTTCTTATTTGAATTAAAAATTATTTTTTCTGGTTTATCTTTGAAGCATAAAATGGTATATTACATATACGATTGATTTTGTTATCTAAATTTAAAAATATAATAAACGCATTATATATATTTCAAATAAACTTTTTTAAATAAACTTCTTTTCTACAGATAAGTATCTTTAAAGAGATCCATATTAGATATAAAATGAATTTTTAAATTTAATAATCTTAACCAGAGAATTACTTGTTGTAAAATCGTGAAACAATTGCTTTACTCTTCTTATTTGAATTAAAAATTAATTTTCAAAATTTATCTTTTAAACATAAAATGGTATATTCCACTTACGAGTTATTGGGTCATTAAAATCATATTAATGAAAAATATAAATAAATTCATTTAAAATATAATTGAAATAAGTTTTAGTTAGGAATGACTGTAAAATAAGTGTCTAATCAGTAAAAGAAAGAATAAATGCACTAAGAAAATTTATATCTCTTAATCAAAGTTCAAATTTTAAATTAAGATGCTATATTATCTACAAAATCTATTTAATTAAGAGACTATATAAAAATGTTATAATTTATAAATGTTTTTCATTCGCACAAATGCGCAATATTATGTTGCGAATGCAGCACCATTTTGTATAAAAATACTTTCTTCTAAAGAAAGAAGAAAGAATTATGGGTATATTGTTATGTATTATTTTACGTGAATTGAAAAGTCAATAGAAAGCAATACAGTATTATCAATTTTCTTCATATAAATCTGGTGCTTTTGCTAAATTAAATAATATTCTTTTGTTTTTATTTTTAATTATATGTATTCGTTTAATCTTTACTGTGAATAAATTTCATTAAGCCTTTCCAAATTTAATGATCAAGACAGTTGAATATTGAAGGCTAAAATTATTTTTTCTAAAATTTTTATAAGTATTCGACAATACTATTTCAAACGGATTCTTATATACGTGAGAGGAGTTTGTTTCCAGGAAGAAAACGATTCATGTGTGACTTCCTTTACGATTTAAGCATGTTTCCTGTTAGTCAGGGAAAGAATGAAAGGGGATGATGTTTACTCATGTAAATAAAACTTTCTGATTATTCTAAACAGATGAGAAATTGCTTTCTCGCCATGAATCATTGCCACAAATTGATGATAATGTTCTACTTTTATAATAACTAAGAACTTACATAACAGAGCACATTACATTCAAAAGTATTTTTGGAAATTTAGACCAATAAAAATCATAAGTAAATCAATAAATTCTTTCCAGTTAGTTTTTGAAATTTAAAAATTCAAATCAAAAATCTAATGAATCAAATCCTAAAAACAAAGCATAAAAAAGATTTTAAAATTATACTGTATATAGTTTCCTATTTAAAGAAAAGATAATTTTTTTATAAAAAATAAAACTGGAATATTTTTTATGCATGACAATAAAACAAGTCTCTAATCAATTAAAAAAAGAAAAATTTGCAAAGAATCTTAACAATTCTCAATTATAGATAAAGTCTCTTTAATTAGGAAACTTTATAAAGTAGAGGTATATGATAATTATATAAAGATTTTGCAATTTGTTATACAATAAAATATTACCAATGCAAGAACTTTTCATGATATATTTTTAAAATGGAATAATAATAGCCTCTTAGCATTTTATTATATATTATATTATGTAAAATTAAATATAAGTCAATAGAAACTCGTTATAAATTTATAAGTTTCTTTCGTACAGTAATTTTGCCAAATTAAGTTGTAAAGATTCTTTTGTTTTTATTTATAATTATACATAAAGTTCAGTTCATAAACGCTAGATTAATATTTAAAAAATAACTAGAGTAATGCACTTGTGAAACCAAATATTCCATTTATATTGAAATAAATTAAATGTAACAGTTTAAGCTTCTTATTAGTACATGCACTGATATATATTTCAATTCAGATTGACAAATGAAGTTAATTTTCATGTATTGTTACAAGTGATATTTTATCTTGTTCAGTTACAAGTAGAAAAAATTAATTTAGCAAATAAATTTGGGCTTTAACGCTTTTAAATAAAACTACAAAATTTATCTATGAAAAAAGAGCATAAGTAATATATATTTTTAGTTCTGCTAAAAAAATTAAGTAAATTAATAATTTTAATATATTTCTAATTCATTTAGACTGTTGAATTATAGAAACGTATAAATAATCTAAATCAGCCTTGCTATGTGTGCTGAAAGTATTATAATATTGAAAGGGTTTGAAAAATATTTATTTACTTGCATTAAATAATTATAAAATTTCTACTTCTGTAACTTTTAAAATGGAATAAATGAGACTTCATAACGTTGCTTGAAGTACATTGCTTACTTTTTTATCGTTCAATGATATCAATTGTTCGCCTTCATGTTACATATCCTCTGAGCTTGCTCTTTTACTACCAACTCTTCTACTAGTATAAATTACTAAATAGCAGTATATATATTTCAAATCACTATGAGGTCTATCAAAGTGCTTAACTCCAAGAATTGAGAAAAATGTATTTCCAGATGAAAGTAAATATATAATAAGGACAGCACACAATAATCTCTCTTCCTCTTTCAAATAATTTAAAGTGCTTAGGAAAAAGGAAGAGGTGCTTAGGAAAAGCTTTCTAAAAAAAGGTTGTCACATATACTGAAAAAAATTTATTTAAATTCTTTTGAGTTTCGAATTCATTTTCTATTGCACCAGATTGCTTCATAATAATAGAATATTATTTTGAGTTAATGAGAATAAGTATATTGAATACTTAACAAATAATGTGTTTTAGGCAATTTATTTTTCGTCCATCACTTGGAATTATTTTCGATTAAAATACAACTTTAATTTAATATATATCTTGTTAAAAATATCTAAATTATGTTTTTTTAATATGAAAGAAAAAAATTGTAAAAGTAATAAATGATTTTATAATATTGCTTTAGAATGTAAATATATAAGAAATATCATAATTAAGAAAGTACACAATCAGCAAATATAATGTGTTAAAATTTCTTATACAGAACAATGTTAATGCAAGTTTATCTACATGTATTTTGCATTAAATAGTTTTATTTCATATACATTAATACAGAAATGAAAATTAATCCTTTTTTTGTAAATATTTAATTTTTTTGGGATAAAAAACATTTCCAAATATTTAAATATAAAGTGAGAGTAATGTTTCAGATATAGTATAAACCAAGAACATTACACACATTTATTCACAATGTTATGAAAATTTTCTAATGTTATGTTTAATTATTTAAACTCAAAACATTTATGGATGAATAAATTAAAAAGCTTTAATTAATGTTTTTGAAAATAACATTATAAAAATTGAAAAATAATTAAGCCTTTTATTTTCATATAAACACCACACTAATTACTACATAGATGTATTCATATAAAGTAAAAATTAGTTTGTGTTAAGAAAAATATAATTTGAGAAAATGTATTTTTGCTAACATTATTTTATCTTACTGTAATAAAAATTTGAAAAGCTTCTGTGTCTCATTCAAAAGAGAAATTTCCATTTTACAGAAAATAATAATTATACAAGAAAATGTGGCAAGCAACTTTCTTAATTAAACTGCGTAAGAAATCTAAAACATCATAATTTGTGGATACCGTTTTTCTTTAAATTTCATATTATTTACCAAGTCAATCTAAAAACACTGATGAATATCTTCAATCATTTTCAACTATACAAAAAATAGTTATTTATTAATAATTTTTGCTTTTTAAGTTTTATACAAAAAAAAGATATGCGTTTTCGTTTTAACAACTTTTATTGGGATGTACAATTCTTTCTGGCAAATACATACAACCCTAGATAGGGTAGTTAGTAGTAAGTGACATCCCCTCACTCTAAATTGAGCGATGTGACAGTTTTCAGGGGGTAGGAAATGTTCCCGATTAGAATGGGAAACAGTCGACGATTTTTGTATAGTTTAGGAAAGGGGCAGTGGAACGATTTTCGCAGATTCTTCAAATTTTCTGCGCCGCTGAGTCGGTTAAATTTCATTTTACTTAGCATATCCTTAAAGATAGCAAGATATTTAGAGATTATTTTCTTTTTCTAAAAGTTTTTGTGTAAAGTAAAAATAAATACACAATATTGCTTAAATTTATTAATATATTTATAGTTTATAATACAATCATGTTTTATTTCATAACTTATGCTTATATTACTATATAAGGTTAAATATAAACAATTATTATTTTTTTTTGTTTAAAAATAATTACTGCTGAAATTTGACTTTTTTATATTTATTTAAATGTAATACTTTGAATATTATTTTTTCAAATATTTTTTATTATTTTTAGAAAAAGTCAAAAACACCTCAAATGCTACAAAGTGAGACTTGCAAAAGTATATTCAACCACAAAAACATTTTCAAAGCAACAACACTGATAAACGAATTAAAAGTTAAAATGATAAATTTCTGAAATAGCAATCATTTCAATACTCCCCATAAGATTTGATAAAATTGGCGACCAACAAATGGAGAGGTATTTATTTGGTTTTAGAAACCAATCTGGTACATGTGTGCAACTACACTGCAGCAAAATATATTCAGCATCAAATAATGTTACTCTAATAAATTAAAAATCATTGTCTTAATGAAATTAATAGGTGTAAATAAATGCTGTTAATGAAATTGTAGTTGATTAATTAATATTTCATATTATAACATAAATTCCTTGTTGCTGTGAAAATTTTCTCTCATCTATCTTAAAAAAATGGCATTTGAAGTTAGATATCTTATTTACATAATAGTGGACTATACAAATAAAAATTGTTTTTGAGTTTAAATAAAAAAAATTGTTTATAGAAAAAGTGAAAAATTTAATATTAAATATATATGTAATAAATATTTTATTGCAAGGAACAATTTTTGCCTATTAAATAAAATGTTTTGTTATTTAATATGATTTTTTTATTTCCATATCCCAATACATTAAGACATTATTTATTATTCAATTTTAAATCACAAATAAAGCATTTGGTATAAATCCTTAATTATGTGGATGGATATCATCTAATTTTGACTGTTGCCATGTACCAAAATTATCTGTATTGTTATATTAAAATTTGATATACATATCAAAATCATATCAAAATGCAGATGTTCTGTTTGGTGAATCTGTATAGAATTGCTCTATTTAAAACTGTTCAATTTTTCGTTCAATTTTTGCATGATTATGAAAATATTTAACAGGCTCAACTTATTAATTACAAGTAAATTATTTAATGTTTTAAATTAGTTTCTGTGCATTAATTATTGCAAAATTGAATTTTATTTTATATTTTGTTTTTCATGTTATCTGCTTAAGTTCTTGAATGATTACATTTTTAAAATCATTTTATTGACATCCATTATTACTTTTATAAATATTAATTATATTATAATTAAATAATTTTTAATTTTTAGATTTAATTTTATATATATATATATATATATATATATATATATATATATATATATATATATATATATATATATATATGTATATATATATATATATATATATATATATATATATATATATATATATATATATATATATATATATATATATATATATATATATATATATATATATATATATGTATATATTTATGTATATATTATAAGTTCTATTATAAACTATAAAAATATTAATATTTAGAATGAAAAATACATTCAAACTTTTTCTTAACCTATGATTTATTTTCGAAATTGAAATTCTAATTTACTGTTATTAATTCTACATTTACTTTTTTTTTATTATTTATTGCAAATTGAACAAACTAAAAAGAATTTTATAAAATAGTTTTAAAGTGCATTAACATATATTTCTTTAAATAATAAATAATATACATAGATTTGAATACACATAGTTTTGAATATGTTTCATGTTTATACAAAATATTAAACATACTTATTCATTTGTATTTCAATTAGTCTAACTTAAAGGAAGAATGAAGAAAAATGTCATTAAATTTTATAATTCATTCTTCATTATTTATTTAGATATAAAATTACAATTTCATCCAATAATATATGCCTTCGTATTTTTTACTTAAATTTTATGCTCATTTCTTTTCTTATATATTAATTTTTAAATACTAAAGTATTTAAAAAATTAAGTTTTTGATATATTTTTGTATTACTTCAAAATTATAAGTGGGAAATTTTATCTTTTTTAAAATTTATTTTAATATTTTATTCATTAGCAGAAGAAGAGGAAGACATTGTAGATGGAGAAGATATTATTTATTCTACTTTAGCTCAACAATCAGAAGAAGATTATAAATCATTTTTTGAAAATAGAACAATTATTGCTCAAAAAAGTGTGTATACTTATTTAAGAATTATTCCAACGCCATTAATACCAATGTTAATTGAAGGAGGGGCATCTTATATTGTTCGTGGATTTGGTCAAACTATTTTACTGCAACCTACAATTTATACTGAAGATCCAGATTTTCCTGATGAAAGAGTAAGTTTTGAAATTGCCATAATATTCAAAGTAAAACTGTCATATTTAAAACTATGTAGTATAATAAAGTAATAATTATATAAGTTTTACTTGTATAATAAAGTTTTACTTTCCTATTATTTTATCATAATCTTGAAGTTATCTTCTATAATTTTTATAGATTGCAATTTTATGCATTAACATGATATAAATCATGTAAGAACGTCAAAATCTAATATTTTTCGAAACATTTTCTCTAAAAGTTTTAATTACATTTTATTTTTCTGTTATTAGAATTATGTTATGAATAACTGCAAAGAGAGTTTTATTCATGAATAAAATATTCTTATGACTTAATTAATTATGAGGGAATCTATTTACTTTGAATGAATCTTCTAAAACAAGTTCTCCTTGTTTTTGAAAACTCTTGGTTTTGTACTGTAATAGGAAATAATGTGAATCATTGATAGGCGCTCTACTGCCTTCTGAATGGGTGAACTTTATCCCAAAAAAATGTTGAATGTAGTATGGGATCTGTGGAAAATAATTCAGTAGTAGCTGATGATAGAAATAACACTTTTCAATCCATAAATATTGTTTTCGGCTGTTCTCATTTAGAAAGCAATAATCTATGTTGATTACAAAGATTTATCATTGCCATTCAACACAATGTAGTATTAATGTTCTTGCTTAATAGTTATCATGAAACAGTTGTAGGCTGATTTGTAAGCTTGCTTATACATTAGTAAGCCCTCATAGATTAGTACTGAATTTATTACCTATTATTATTAGTGGATTATTATTTAAAATTAAATCTTTGTACCAAACATAGTTGAGTTTCAATTTTAATAAAGGTTTATTTTGTGCAGGTGTTATGTAAATTTACTTCTGTTTGCAGGATATTTATAAATTCTTTTTTAATGCTGAGAAATAATTGACGTTTATTTAAGGCTATATTATTCTGTTGTATTTATTGTAGGAAATTAAAAAATTTTAATTCAAAATAAATTAAAGTTTAATTTTATTTTTACCATTCATTATATTGCTTTAAAGAGTAGAATATTTTAATCCATCTTATTATTTGTCAATAAAGAGAAGAAAAAGTTAATTCTTAAAAAGTAAATTCTAGCTTTCATTTTTTAAAGTTTAGTTTAATATTTAATTAAACCTTACATTTAATTTTTTAAAGTCCTATATTGTCAAACCTGTTTTGATGTTGTGCAAATAGATGAAGCTAACAATTGTGTAAAATAAAAGTAATTAATTACTCTTAGGAAATGACTAGAAAATTAAACAATATTTTAATAATAAAACTTAGAAATTTATTAATGAAAATAGAAAACATGAGTTACTGTATTTTAATCTCATTCAGGAAATATATTTTAAATTTTTTTAATAAAAATTTAAGATAATAATTTATAGATGCATTTAATTATGATGTTAGATATTAAAAAAGAAATATCAATTTTATATCACAATTTTGCTGTGTAAAATTTTGTTATTTTTGAATTTTATTTTTTAAATAGTTTTTTATAAAATGTAAACTCTTAAAGTGGTTTTTAAGAAATGTGCTTCAATAAATTTTTATGTACTGTTAAGTGATATTAAAAAGAAACTAATGGCCTCTCATAGTCAATTTTCTGGATATTTGTAATAAAAAATTAAAAAAATCAGTAAATGAAAAATCTTCTACTGTCTAAACGTGAGAGTCTCTGAAGTTGTCTAATTTTTGACAACTTTTTATTTTCTTAGCTAATTAACAAATAAAAAATTTTATTACATAAAATCATAATACTACATAATTTATAAGCTTTAATAATATTATAAAAGCATATTATGTTAACTCATCTATATTATTAAAAATAGCTTCTTTCATTTTTTAATCACGGTTTTTTATTTGGAATTGTTTAACATAATTTCTCATAAATTAAATCAAATTCAGCTCTGTCTATTTTTCTATTTCTTATGAATTCTATCATATTGAAACTTTTATCAGCTATCTAAATTAAACATTAAATACTTGCTTATTTATTAATTTCTTTGATGTTTTCTCTTTTGTTATTAAATGTAAAAATTCTTTTCAAAATACAATGCAGGTAATAAAAACATAAATATTTTAATCAAAAATTGCTTAAGAAACATAAATATAGTTTGTCAATCATTTAAAATTAGTTTATTTTAAATTTAAACCTTTTATTAAAAATTATGAATAAATAATTAATAAAATATATAATTAGGATTAAATTCTTGATAAATAATTTTTAGAAATATTATTGATTAAAAATTTAATCCTATTTAATGAATTTGTTCTATATTAATTAGGAATTTTATATGTATTTTTATTTTAGAGCATTTTTAATATTTGCTAACTCACTTATATTTGAAATTTAACTTTATTTTCTATGAAACGAATACATATTTGTAAATATTTCTATAAGAATGAAATGCTACAAGAATGAAAGTTTTTTTTTAATCTTAGTCAAATTGTTTATCTGTATTTTTAATTAGGTTTAAAAATGTATTTGAATTGTTTTCAAAGTTCTATAAATTTGCCCTATTGACTTATTTTATTTTTCAGGACTATGATGTCACATGGTTCTGTTTACGCTTAAGAAATAACGAAAGTTTAGTTGCATTTGGAGAGCATGACTATGATACTAGCAATCCTTCAAAACCCATTACTGATAGGTCTACTATTAATAATGAAAAGGACAATGGAGGTTGCTTTGGCAAAGGACCAGGTAATCTAGTTTTCTCTTTAAATGTTTTTTCTTTCTAATTTGCATAGCTTTAAATCTAATAAAATGTTATAAATCATTAAAAAATTACTTTAAAAAACCGGTGCTCTAAATTTTTGATGTATCTATAAAATATTAGCTGGTTGAAAAGAATATGACCATAGGTATGGATTTTTGCAGATTGACTGTTATTTATATAAATCTTTTCAATAAATTTTAAAGTTGCGAACTTGAATTTTATAATTTAGGGTTTTTTTATTTTAAGCTTTTAATATCTTTGTTAAAACATGTTTTGCATTTAATTGATTCAAGTGATTTATTGAAAAATTTTATTTTATGAAACAATTTTCATTTTATTAAATTTGCATATATAAATTGTTGCAATCTTAAAATAATTGATTTGTTGTGATTAGGTTTGATGAAAATTCCTTCTGACTATGAATTTAATACTACTTCATTGTGGTCTTGGAATGCTACATATGAAATGATTGCTGTAATCAGAAAAGATGGTAAAATTACAGAAAGTCATCTTACTGTGAAAGTAATTCCAGAAAGGCCTCCATGTCTTCGAGTCATGTGAGTATTAATTGATTTTTTCATTCTTTTGTCTTTATTTTTATATTGTAATATTTTTTTAATTTAATTTACATTTTGTTTAGGTGCCAGAAAGAAGTTGCATGCTTCCCTGATGTTCGAGGGATCTACTTTAACCCTAATACATGGGTTTCTTTAAAAGTTCAATGCATTCAAGATTGTGATTATAAAGATTTATATTTCCAGTGGCATATATTTTCATCAGATCGGAAATCGTCAAATAAAATTGAAATTGAAAATTGGACAAAACATGTCACCAGTAAAATAGATTATCTTTTATATTTTTATTACATTTATTTTAAATCTGTAATTGCTTGTTTTGCCAACTTGGGTATGTAAAACTCAAAGTCTGTGGATTAAATGCAATTCAGAAAAAGTATTATATTTGATCAGATATATATAATATTACAAAAGTAAAATATATTATCGCTTTCTAATAGAATGCAAATTGTATGTAAATATTGATAAAAATTAATTTTATGTCTAACCTAAGTTATTAATTTTATGTCTTATGTCTATTATCAGTTTTAGTGCACACATTTTCTGAAATTTCCTCAGTAAATAAATTTTTCCTTCTTGTATGTGAGCTTATATTCTATCAATATAGTTAAGTTTACTCAAAATATAGGTCCATCTCACTTCTTTTTAATCAAGACAGATTTCAGTTGAATGTATTTTATTACAAATAATTTTTTTAAAAAAAATTAGAACTGCCTTCTTTAAAAACATATGAACTTTCATAAATTATTGAGTTGTGTATATTTAGGTCTTTAAACTAAAATTCAATATTTTTATGCTAATTAATTTATTTTAGCACTATGGTTTAGATTCTAGTGAAACCTGTCTGATAGATTATTTCAATTAAATCATTTCTATGAATTTATTTTATATTAGTTTATCATAACACATTATAAAGGAAAACAAAATTAGTTAATTTTTGTGAAACAAGTAAAAATTTCATTGGTGTTTTAGAATATTAAATTTTGTTTAAATTAACTTGAAAAGTGAAAATAACTCTGTCCTAACTGTATTCTTAATTCAGAGAAAAACTTGTAGAGTACAAAGCATAAATTTTTTATAAAAATTGTTTGATTAGTGCTTGAAGAATACTTAACTGAAATAAAGGACTCTAAATCTACAGAAACTGCCCATCTTTACTAGTGTTAAATTTTTAAGACAACTTTCATGTCAAATTCCAAACATTTATTCTATCAGGAAAGAAAAATTCATTTGATTGATTCAGTGTGGATTTTTATAAATTTTAATTAAAATTCCAAGTAATTTTAAGCAAAATAAAAATAGTTTATTAGCTAAAGCATTTATATAATAAATTATTTAAGTAAAATGCACTAACTTCTTTTGTCACTGAATCTAAAATTTCTAAAATTGAAAGCTCTAATCTAAAATTATATCTAAAATTGACTATTCAGAATGTATTTCTTTTTTATAGTAATGTTATTGCTTCATAGAAGAGTTTAAACCCTCTGTTCAATATCGAAATTATATTGACTATTTAAATTGCTCTAAAGATAAAGTAGATCCATTTTATTTATTTTACTACCAAATGGTCCATGTAATTTTCATTTATGTAATGTCAATAATTTGCTTTTGATGCTCTTTCCTGTGAAGCCTCTGCTTAATGTGTATTTTTTTAAATAAGAATTTAAAAAAAAATTATAAGTTATGACTAAGAGTGTCAATGACAATTGTAATATAGGACATGCCATCAATATAATAATTAGTAATGATCTGCTTATATCTTTTGTGCTTCAGGCAAAATTATCAGTTCTGCTTAGACAAACAAGTGTAAGAAAAAGGCAGCACATATTAGTATCAAAAAGCTTTTCTTAGTAAAATGAGAAGCTAAGTGCAGAAAAAAATGTTTTGAATATGATATAAATGCACTTTTACTATCAGATTATGCTAGAAAAATTAAAAGAGAACTGCTAAATAACCATTACAAAATAAAACACTTGTCACCTAAAGATTCAGAAAAATAAAAATATTAATAATATTGGTATTTTGAAAGATAATAGTCTATTATTAAATAACTAGATGAATATGAAATAGGAAATGTAAAGGTTACTTAGTTTAAACAATGTTTATAAATTGATAATAAATATATAATAAAAATATAAATAATAAAAAAATAATAAGATAAATAATAAAAAAAAACTTTTTTATTTAGTAATAATGGGAAAATAGAAAAGTCTTTAAAAGTAAAACTTTAAATAATATTTATTTGGTTTTCATTCTTCTCTGTGATAGTTTTATTGTAAGCGATCTTATATTACGTTTTAATAATAATAAAATAATAGGTCTCTGTAAATTAATAGAAAGGAGAAATGTGTACTGATTTCAGTAAAATCTAACCATAGAGCTTGCTGCTTTTGTACAAAACTGTGTAAATTAATCATAGTCAAAAATATCAGTAACATTAATTTCAATAATTTAGATTTTTTAAAATTTCATTCAAAAAATGCCATTAATTACACACATTAAAGTTTTTATATATTTTTTCCCAGATTCCCATTTTAATTTCAATTTATATGATCCATGTTGGCATTTGAGTTTTGCATGTTCCTAGTTACTTGAAATCATGATTACAATTGTAAAAAGTTTATAAATTTTTTACTGGATTTTTGTTCATGACAATAAATGTGTAATTAATTTCATTTCATTATAATGTATGTGTCAAAGATACTCAAGAGAAATTTTCATTTTATTTTCTTCTTTTTTATTAATTGTCACACAAAAAATAAAACATGTGCATAATTCATTCCATCTAATAAATAATATTTCTTTATTAAGAACAAGATAGCCACCTGCTGGTATAGTTAACTTATTAAAGTAGATGATTTTCTCTTATTACAGAATTATGCTCTTTAAATTAACATAATTATATTTCTCCTTGCTTTTATTTTACTTATCACATTGCTCACCTAGTATTTTCTATTTCTTACAAAACAAAATTTTTTTTCCCACGTCTATATTCCCTGCCTATTTCAGTGAATCGAACAACAGCATGTAGTAACATGACTATCTTTGGTATTGCTTTTTTCCTCCCTCATGTTCTTTTCTGGCCATTGTATGAATAAGAGTGAAATTACAATATAAATTTATTTTCAAATTTAATTTACATTTACAATAATAATTAATTCAATTTCTTTCATTTATAGTTAAATTAAAAAAATCATATTTCTAGAATACATTAACATAAACTTATTTGAACATTTGAAAATATACTTTTTTCATTGGTTTTCCTGCAGTTTATTGTTAATATTGTATTAAAAGTGTTAAAAATTAAAAAATATATAAGCATAGTTTCATTAATTGAATGAAATAGTTGTAACATATATATATGTGTATATTATTTAAAATATATTGGTTTTCATCATTGTATATATAATGGCAAGCATTTAAGTTTTGTATCAAATTTTTTTAACATAAAAGCTAGCACAGAGGAAATATTTTTTATCTCTCTAATTTAGAGAACTAGAGAGGAAAGACAATATGCCACACTATATGTCTAAATCAATTTAAACTTTTGCTCTGAAAAAACACTCTTAAATTAGTTAAGCTATAAACCAGAGTTCTATAGAAAACTTTTTGACTTGTAAAATGTCTGCAAATAACTATCAATATGTTTTTTGCAAGTAGCTATCATTGATAAATTAGGATAGAGTTAACCAAATATTTGCTCAAAAAACTAATTATTTCACTGAAATATGGATTATTTATTCAGAAAAATATTTTTTTTTTCAAATTTTCTTTTTTATTAGCTGGTATGTTGTTGAAAATTGGGCCTCTGATTTTGTAATAACATTTTGTACAAAACACTCTTAAATTTAATGTTTCCTCTCTTCCTTTTATTTGAACTATCTACTTTATTTATTGAGTAAGATAAGCACTCTCTGAAGAGAACTAGAATTTGTGCTATCATTGTTAAAGCAGTAATTTTTTTTTCAACAAATTTGTATGAAAATTAATTATAAAATTATTATTATCATCAAATTATTTTATTAACAGATATTTAAATGCATCTCTTTAAAATGATGTAGATATATTTTATGCATTTATTCACAGTAATTCAATTTAATTAAAAAATTTTATAATAAAAATTATCAAGTCTTATTATGTAATATAATTTAAATATTGCAGCAAGAGTAACAGGATTTTAATCTCTAAATAAATATTTTATTACTATTTTTCACTTTAAAGATAAAAAATATGTTACTTTTTATGTGTTGGAATTAAAATTGTGTCTGTTTATTTTATTTATTTTTCATATGTACTTGTTCAAAAAGACAATTTTCTGACTGTGATAGTAAATTTTGTTAAAAATGATAAATAAAATAAAAATATTATTAAAAAAAGTTTTATCCAAATTTCTTATTTTTTGATGAAATAGTTTACTTTTTCTGTAGTGGACTTTGATAAAATCGGCATCAATCAAACCTTGTATGAAGAAAACCCAGAATATGAAGTTTTTGTGGTTGAAGCTGTTGGCATTGTTCCCAATTCAACCATTCCAAATGGTGTTTCCTCAATTAAACTTCTTAAAAATCATCCACCTGAAAATGGAAACTGTAGAATCAATGCTACATCAGGAATGGCACTCCTGGACATGTTTTCAATTGAATTTTCTGATTGGTTCGATATTGATGGTCATGAAATAAAAGATTATAGCATTTATGGTAAGTTGTGTTATGTTTAATTTGCCATACTTTAAAGAAATTTCTAACTTTACAAAAAGCTGTTTTTTATGGACAGATATTTTTATTAATAGCTGCTTGATAAAGCCTAAACAATTTCAATTCGATGTAAATTTTTAAGCAATTATATTAATGTGAGAAATATATTTAAAGTGTTTTTTATTCTAAATTATTGACTTTTTATTAAGAAATATACTAAAATAAAATAATAAAACATTAGATATTAAAGTAAATTTTGGTAAACCGAAAGTTGATTGAAATCCTAAGCTTTTTTTGTACCTGAATTTCTTGCTGTTAAAAAACCAGATTGTATGAACTCATTTTTTGTGATTTAAATTCAGAATTTCTTAAGGTCAAAGCATTTTATTTCTTTTATAAAGTTCTCTGATGGAATCTATTAACTGAAAGTCTGAAAGACTAATATTCTCTTTATAAATGAAAGGAAAGCAAAAATTTAATTTTTGACTACAAAAAACAAACACTTTTGGAAACTTGTGTTGTTTAAAATATTATAAGATAATAAAATCAAATAAATGTAGTGAACTATTTATTATTTTAAATATTTCAGCTGATAAAATATTCCACTATTCCATAAATTTGGTTAATAACAAGATGATTTATTTTTGAAAAGTTCCCACTAATTTATCTTTGGTAATTTTTTTGATAATATATTATAATCTATAAATTTTTTTGATGTATGAGAAGAGGATCTGCTTTTCATAATCTTTCAAAAGTATATACTCAAATATCACTTAAATTAAAAGAATTTAAGTTGACATTTATTATCTTGAATAATTTATTATTAAGTTAAATTTTTGGATATTCAAGAATGATAAATATTTTAAAATTTGTAATTTTTAAAATAGAAAATAAATTAAACTGTAATTCATCCTTTTATTTGGATATTCTTGTTGTGCAGTATGGCGTAATTTGTTTAAAGCGTTTGTAGTAAGATATAAGAAGTGTCTAAAATAAGAAATTAAATGAGGTAAAAGATTTGTTTTTACCTCTATATTTTAAATATATAATTCACATGATTTTGATTTTCTTAAGTCTTAATAAAATTTTATACTTTAAGACTATAACAATTGAATTCGTTTTAGTTGTATAGGAAAATATTTAAAAATCATTTATTAATTAATAATTTTTATTCAGTTGTGTAAAATTTAGTAGTGTTCTTCAGTTTGGGGAAACAAGACATTTCTCTTAAATTGTAATCTCCTAAATTATGACAAGATGGTAAGCATGCATTCATATGAGAAGTTTACATTTTTCATAACCTATGTTTCTATTTAAAAACGATTTCCTCATTATTTTAAATCATTTTTTTTATTGAAATAAATGTCTGACAAGTTGGCTGATTCTTTTCCATATTTTAATATATTGTCTCATAATTTTGTATTATTTGAACACTTTAATATATTCAATTTTTTTTAAATAGTGCAAACAGGAGATGAACTTCTTCATATTTCATATGGGATGAAAACGAAAACAAATATTGTTTTACCATATGGCGACCTTGAATTATGGTGTGCTGTAGAAGATTACCTAGGAGCTGTAACAATGCTCAGCATTGCTAATTTTTCAGTAAATAATTGAATTAAAATTTTTTATTAATATTTTATTTTATATATAATACATAATACTTATTAAAATTTTTACTTTGCAGTAAATGTAAGACTTTAGTATTTTTTTCTAAACAAATTCATAATTGGAATTCCTTTGTTGATTTATTTAACTGCTTTATTAATCTATTCTTGATATTTCTTTTGCATCGTAGACGAATTTACCATCTGAAGAAGAAATGAATGAATTTGAAGAGAAGCGATTTTATGATAAAAGTCTTGCTGAAGGTAAAATGTCCCTAGCATCGCAAATCGTTATTGCGAGGAATTCCATCATTATGGAGCATAAGAGACAAAATAACATACTTGGAAATTTTGGTATGCTTTACTGAATAATATTTGGCCAAGTTTGGAAATTAAAATTTTATTGTAGAAACTACTGAACTTGTTTTTCAAGTTGTATCTTAAGTGGATAAAGAATTTTAAAAACTTCATTTCGTAGTTTTTAATTGAGTACTTTTAAATTTAGCCCTTATTTTAGTGTATGTTTTAAAGCTATTTTATTATTATTTATAACATTAATATTTTGTCATAATTCAGATTTTCTTAAATTAATTTCGATTTTCTCTCCTATACACTGTTTTAAGAACCTTTGTTTCAATGAAACTACATTTGTAGAATATTAATAATCAATAGTAAAACTGTTTATTGCTTTTTATTATTAAAATTTGATTTTTATTTTCATAAAAATATATGTTTATTATTATTATTAAAAATTGATTTTTATTTTTATATAAGTATATTTATTATTATTATTTTGTATCATAGATGTATGAACTATAAAGAATACAAATTCAGCATTCTCTTTCTTATATTTATCCTAGATTTATATTCCATTTGCATTCATATTTACTTTCATTCATTATTTATCTATTGTTATTATTTTATGACCACTTAAGGGAAAATATATTACACAAAGCTGAAATTTTAGTGCTTTAATTAAATAATTTAATTTTTAAGAAATGGGCAATTGACTATAAAATTTGTATCATTTTAGGTTTTTCACATTTTTTTATGTTATGTTTAGCTTGTATTTATGCTATGCTTAACTTTCATTTTTATTAATTTTCTTTTGAAAACCTTATAACAGAAATATATAAAAATTTTATACAAGCATATTTTAACAATTTTTGAACGTTCTTAATTAACGAAAAAGAAAAGTACTGTATTATTGATGTAAAATTGTTTTACTTCCCTGCCGTTAGTTTTTTCTTATGTGAATGAATTATTTTTAAGGAATATTTATAGATTTAATTCTTTTTATAATTGTATTGTGTTTTCCCAGGTATGGATTAAAATGTGAAATATAATTTTATGAATATTTTAATACTATACCTATTTTATTAAATTTACATAATATTAATTTGTTTGATTATTTTGTATAATCAGCAAAAATAAAAGGTAAAAATTATTCTATCAAATTTTTTATTTTTATTTTTTTATTAAAATGTTTTAATAAACCAAAAAGACCAAAAGAGATCAACCAAATTTAATTTATATTTAATATTCTCTAACTTATTCTTATTTAATGTTATCTTAATTTTGTTTCATAATATCAGCTTATATTTTTAAATTTCCTATTATCAATCCTAGTGTTCCGCTTTACTATTCCGTTTCTGATTTTTAAATTAATAGAATTCCTAATACATTATATTGTGTAAACTTAATTTTTATTTTATCTTGTATTTTTATATATTATAATTTTTCTTTCTTATTTATGTTGATTATATTATAAATTATCAAGTTAAATGTAAATGTTTTGTATTTATAACTGTTTATTCAAAATTTATAATTAGCTAAATAGTTAACATCTTAGAGTTTAGGCATGCTGACATAATATTGTATTTAAAATATTTATAATTTAGATGATGTTAGTGAATCGGCAATTTACTTGCTTTGGGAAGAATATATTAATCAAGAAGGAATAGACAGTAGTTATTACACTCCTCAAGCAAAGGAGGAAATAAGGGAGATTCTAAGGGAAAAGTTAGAGAAACAAATGAACAGAAATGCCATGGTGAATAATTATTATTGCTTAAAATTGAGAAGTGTTTCATTTGTAAAATTGTGCATTGTATTTTACTTCAGTTTAAATTATTAGTTTTTTAATTTACTTTTTTATAATCATTTTCATTAATTGGTTGTTTAACAATATTTAAATTTTATAGATGAATAAAAAAACTATAATTTTTATTTTACATACATTTAATTTTAATTTTATGAAATTTTAATATTCTGTCTATTTTTATATATTTTATTTCTTTCACAAATTTAAGACTTTTAGAACAATATGAAAACTTAAGTATGTTAGAATTATCTCTGTCAGTTAGAATTACAACTTGTTTTATGTAAAATTTAAAAAATACTACTCTCAAATAATATTCAAAATAGTCATTCCTGTTCCTTTATGTTACTTATTCTCTTGTTTAGATAAATATTTCAGTTGATCATCTGAGTAAGAACTTTCATCTCTAAAATAAACTACTTAATTTATGTTAAGTGAGGACACTAAATATAATACTAAAGATGTTTCCACTTTATCATTAATCTCATCAATTTATACTTGCACTCATTAAATTATTTGAAAGTTGCCATAATGAAAAACGTACTTGTAGATTTAAAATTCAGTTTTTCATATTAAATTTTTTAATCTGAATAAATATTTAATACTATAATATATGGCTAATAATTTATAAGACAATTCTTTAATTTCTTTTTCTTTTCAAATTTATTGAGAACTCTGGGATGAATTTCTTTTTTACATCTGGATACTTATGATTTGATACTCAATTTCGAATTCAATTCTTACTCAATTCTTTAAAGTCAGAAATTGGAGAATGCAACAAATGAAATGCACAAATAGTTCTAATCTGTATAACTTATAGATTTCTAAAAAAATGTATGTTCCATTATATCAAAAGTATTAAATTGCATTTTAATAATTTATCACTATTTGAAAAAAAATTGCAAATAAAACTAGGAAAACTCCATTATATGTCTTTAATCTGGCAATGGAATTATGAACTTAGAACAAAAATCTGTAGCCCATAAGAAATGATAAAGATTATTTTCATTCTTTATAGAAAGAAGCAAATAGATAAAATCAAATGCTTTTGTAAGTAATCATTAGGCTTGTTTTACAATCTGAAATAATTTAAATATAAATTTATTGGATTAAGTACTGCTGCACCTGCTTCTTTCATTACCATTGGCATTAAAACCATTTTATTATTCAATTGTGTGATACATTGCTGCTTATTTAAAGGTATAAATTAGTTTAAATTA
Source organism: Latrodectus hesperus (assembly GCA_037975125.1). Classification (NCBI taxonomy): domain Eukaryota; kingdom Metazoa; phylum Arthropoda; class Arachnida; order Araneae; family Theridiidae; genus Latrodectus; species Latrodectus hesperus. The sequence goes on along the minus strand of CM075854.1, from coordinate 44,060,297 downwards.
TCTAATTTAATTGTATTCTCTTAAATTTTATTCTTTATCTGGTTTTTATATTTTTTTAAAATTTTTCTTTATTTAATTCAAATTTATATCTTATTTTCATTATACTTACTTCTGTGTTTGAAATTAAAATTTTTTTCCATGAAAATAAATTTTCAAATGGGAATTTTTAAATTTTCTCTTATCTAAGGAGGAAAAAAAAAAAAAGAAAATGCCTTTGAAAGTTCAGATGAATTTTATTCTAGTAATGTTCACATTAACTTTCAGGAAATTGTGTAGTGCATTTTATGTTTTACATTTTATGCATTTTGTATTCATGATTAAGTTGTTTTGGTGCATATGTATTTCTCTGATTTAATTTGATTCCATAAAAAGTTACGAACCTTTTTATTCAACTGAATAGTTTTCTCTTTTGTTTAAAATATCAATTTTTTTCTGTTTTATAAATTTGCAAAATTTGTTTGCTTTCTAGTAATTTCCACTTTTTGAATTATATTTATCTTCAGTATATATATTGTAATTTTTGAAATTTAATAAATTTGAATCAAAAATGATTTTTTATCGTTTTAATTATTTTTTTTAACTCTACTCCTTTATTATATTTTTGTTGGAAGTAAATGTTTTTGATTGCCTCTTTATGTTGTAGCAATGTAATGTAACAGAATTGAAAAATATTGCATTGTAACAAAACTATTTAAAAGATAACAATGCATATTATAGTAATTTTATAGTATTTTGCTGTTATTTACTATTCTTGTTGAGAGAATAATGAGTGTATCTCATTTCAAAATGCGTAAGCTTTAAAATATATAAGATCAATGAAAATACTACCATGTTGACAGAATTTGTAAAAAAGTTTTTATTCTTATATGTAATTTATTGCTTTTATGTATATCTTTGATAATTATTTATTTATTGTTTTACTAAGTAATTGTATTTTGTATTTATTTTGAATTTTAGATTTTCTGAATTGCTCAGTACTTATAGAAAGTACTTTTAAAAGCATTATAATTTAATTTTTTTTCTCTAATTTATACAAAATCTTGTTTAAAAAAATCATGATCAAATATAATGACTGAAAAACAAAGTTGGTTCAAAGCATTAAATGGAAACTTAAAATAAAAATTGATTACTTGGACAAGATTTTATGTTTATCTGTTAAACATTTTGCTAATATATTTCTAAATTCCTCAAACATGCCTAAATGGAAATTAATTAAATGTATTATTTTTTTTTCTATAAGTTTGGTTTTTAAATTGCATAAAGAACATATTTTGTTATTTCATAATACAAAGTGGAAAAGATAAATATTTGACTATAAATCTTTATTTTATATGTTTGACATAGGATCTATAGGATATTTACAGTTTACTGTATTTTATTTTATCAACCTTTTATTTGTCTGTCAGATAAAAAACCGAGAACTATCAAGATTATTGAGACTGCCAATGGAGGCCTTACCTGATGCTGAAATATTTGGTGGGGCGATCAGTGCTGTTGCTGAAGATGGTCCCACTGATATGGTTGGAAAAGTATGTCACATTTTGTTCATGTTTTCTTATGTGTGTGATTTTCCTTTTTGAAAATATTTTTCTACTATTGAACTATATGCGCTTCGAAGTCTTAAAAAATATATATCACATATCACTGAGAATATAAAAATGTTTTTTTTTTTATTTTTTTTTATAAAAATAGTTTTTTTCTTTTATCAATATTAGCTGCCAATTATTTATTGCAAAATTATTACATTTTCTTTTTATTAATACTTAAAATTGCTTTACTTTTAAGTCTAGAAATATTATTCACTTTTTCACAATTATTTAAAGAAAATTTGAATAATTTACATGCCCAGCTGGCAGTTGAATATTTACTGCTCTAACATTTGGTTCAGCAATTTACGGGTACTATTATGATAATTGTACTTGGATTTTTTTAATGATGGTAAAAGCTTTAGACTTTTAACTTTAATAGGTTTTGACTTTCACGTTAAATATGAATGTTTGTATAAGTTCAGAATCTATTTTAAGTTATTGGAGAAAGTGATTTTTTAAATTAACTATTTTAATATAATCTTAAGTTTTCGTCTTAAAATATTAAAGAATAAATATTTAGTTTAAATACATTTTTATTTCACTTTTATATCAATCAAATTAATTTCTTTTATTCTTTTCCTTTTCTTGTAGTTAAAGATAATGAAAGGAATCGAAAATATGTATGAAATTATTAATAGTACTGATGTTCCACATCCTGAAAATAAGAAAGTTGTCCTTAACCAGTTTGGTAATTTGGCTGATACAATTGCTGGAGTAAGGAAACTGTTAAGATTGTTTATTTTTAATGAGGACATAACTAGTTTTATATATTTTAAATAAGTGTTGTAGAATTTTTTAAAAGGAAAAGATTATTTAGTATATATTTTCATGTAAATATTTAATTAAGATTATAAAATAAATTAATTGCCTTGAATAGGGAGTGATAATAAAGTTGAAATAAGTTTTAATTTTCTTCAAAGCAATATTGTAATTGTAAATAATTTTATTTTTAGTCCTTAGCTGATTCAAATATTGGGGGAAATTTCATTCCTGGTGAAATTAAGGCAGCTGAGGCAGAACTAGAATACAATGCAACAGAACCAAATTCCTTTATTTATTATGGTAGTTATATTTAAATTATACTTTTTTTCATATACAATAATAGTTTGTTTTTCAGGCTCCCTTATGCTCTTAGTAATGTATTTTATTAATATAATATCCTATTGAAAAACTCGTTGTTATTTTTTAGAAAATATTTATTTTTTAACTAATACCTACTAGCTAAGCTATTGTAATTACTTTGTTTTAGCAAATTATTTCCATTTTAAATGCCATGGTTTTATAGTTAATTTTGTGAGTAAATATTGTAGCGTTTAGGTTAAAAAGTCTTTGAAAATTTATATCAATATTATATCAATATCATCTGTTTCATTTTAATCTATTTACTAGTCTAATATGTATCATTCTATATTGATACATTCGTTTTACTTCATATGAATCATCTTTGTGTGAAATTTCATTAGCTATTTAACATAGATAGGTAAAACTATAATAATTTTTTTTCTTAAAATAATTTAAAATGTGAACCAATATTTTCCCTTACAATATCTGATTATTTAGTGAGCATAATAATAATCCAGAATAATAATAATATAATATTTTAGTCCATAGTATATTTAATCCAGAATAATATTTTTATTAATATGATTTCAGTAAATAAAAAATAGCTTAAACATTATTTTTTCTGTTATTTTTGATTGTTGATCTTGTTTTAATTTTTGTCTCATAATTGTTTTCTTAAATTGTCATATTTAATTGAGGTTATGGTTACAAACAAATTCTGTATTACATTTACAAACAAATTCTGTATTGTAAATGTAATACCTACATTAAATTATAATTGATTGATATTGTTTCAAATTAATGTAATCAAACTGATGTGTTTTTTTTTTTTTTAATTTTGATCTGTTGCTTTGAATTTTAGTTTGCTAATTTGTGGATTCAATTATCAATTATATGCCCAAAAATTCCATTGAAGGGTAGCAACCAAACTGAAATCCATCTATTTGAGAAATTAAACCTGCAATATATGTAATAGTTTAAAATCTACTATAAACTGTTTATCCCAAATTAATTTTTCAACTATTGATAGAGTAAAACAAATAAAATCAAATATAAATTTTTTCACTAGAAAATAAAAAATAGCATGAATTATTTTTATGTACTAAGTTATACTGACTGTAAAAGCATAATGAAGCAAGAAAATTCAAATGATATGGTATATTTTAAAGTCAGTATGTCTTAACTTGCAAAGCAACAGCAACTAATTGAATATTTATTTTTTTTATCTATATTATCAAGAACATAACAAATTTGTCATTTTAATTACTTTGTTACATTTTTGACATTCCATGCTTATCAATAAAATCATATAAATATATAACTGTTCATATAGGATCAATGTGTTAACTATATATGAATATATATATTTTATACAAAATTTTTATTTTTGTATTTATTGGAAGTTTATGTATCTAATTTTATGGAAAATAAACTGATTTGTTTTGTCTTAATATAATTTATGTATACAAACAGAATAGCAATTACATTCATGAGAATATACAATGATATAAATAATCTATTCAGTTGCAAATTAAGTGTCTCATCTGTTCTTATTATGTTGCAAATTACATTTGAAAATTGGAAAGCAAGAATAGTTAAGAAGTTGAAAAAAAGTCCTTTTTACTAAATTATGGATTAAAAATTAGTTATTATGTAAAATTATGTTGTGTTTAGGAAAATTAAAATCTGTTGAAGTTAATAAGTAGAATTCTATTAATATTATCGTAAGTGAAAATTGCACAATTTCCTAGTCCTCCATTATATAAATTATAGTTTCTTCTTAAATTACTATAACAAAAATTATCAGTGTGAGATCAAAATTTATTCATTGATGTTTACAGTTAAAATATGTTTTTATTGCAAAAGAAGGGTGTATATAATATAATTTAGCATCATATTATTTTGTAAATAGCTTATACTAAATTTTTCATAGCAACTTTATTAACTTTTACAACAATTTGGATTGTGTTAAAAGTTGAAATTTAATATTATGTAATGTAAAATAAAAGAAATTTAATTCGATTTTAATTTAACTGAAAGTTAAACAGTTTTTTCTTTGTCGTTTAGTAATTATCTGATATTTTTCAAAAATGATGACTGCTTTAAAAAAATTCATTGCTTCATTACTTACTTAATTATATTTATGCTACATTAATTTTTTTTAATTCTTTATGATTATTATTGAGGATTATTTAGCTAATATGGCATATCAAAGCATGAGAATTAATATACAAACAAAATTAACAAAAAGTTACATTTTGTAATGTTCCCAAAATTTTTTTTTTATTTTTAGATTTTTGTATTATATATATTTTAACTTAAACAATTTTTGCTATTGAAATCAAATATCTATAACAAATGGATGGAAAATAAATATTTGACACTTTTAATATTGATACTTTGCATAAATTACATTTTGCTATGTAAATATATTACATCTAATGTATATTATAATATAAAAGTTTATTTTTTTAAAATGCAAAATGATATTTGGAAACCAAAATTTACAATACTTAGAATTTGTTAAAATGAATAACTTTAAATTAAAATTATAATTCAATTTATTATTTAATTTTCATTAATTTATTTTAATAAATTTATGGTAATGAGCACAATTAAAGACACTTATTTGCTTAATTCATTTCTTCATGATATTTTAAGGTTTCTAGTATCTTTACACTAGAACTTTCAAGCCAAAGAATAAGTTTTACATTCTTTGATAAGGAAGCATGTACATCATATTTCCAAAATATTTATTTTTCCCAAAATGTACATATTTCTCAAAATATTATGTTATGAAGTCGCCATCAATATTGACTTTAAATTCAATGTTAATATATTCATTATTGTGTATAGTTGTAAAACTGTGGAGAAAATGAATGTTTAATGAGAAGTTATACAGAAATGAACAAAATATGTTATATGAATTTCATTTTATTTGTCAACCATTGGATGTGATTAGTGCTGGACATTCTGCATAGAACGAATATTAGTATTCATAACTTAATTACAACACAAAAAAATATATATCAGTATATCTTTTTAGTGTTCAAACAACTTTTACAATTTAAGCATTTTGTTTTATTAGCATAATTTTTTTCTTTATATTATTGAAATTCACATTTTAAAAATAATATATTTGAATGTTTATCCTATTTATTATTTTTATAAAATGTATTTATGATTTACTGTTCAATCAAATTTTTATTATTAATATTGAATTTTTCTGTCACAATAAGAGATAAGATAATAAAAATTATAAGCGCGTAAGTTAACAATATAATGTTATTGTTTATATTAGCATTGTTTAGTAATTATAATTTGTTAACAAGAATCGTGTCAGTTATTTTTTCCTGAAAAAATTATAATATATTTTGTCTTTTTTATTATGTTAACATTCTAATTTTCCTTTAGTTGAAGGCAGCCGTAAAGAAGTTCAGGAAAGATTAAAAAACAGAGCTGTGGAAGAGGCAAAAAATAATCAATTAAGTGATGTGAGTTCTTTTTTTTATTACATTTTTCAATAATAGGCACTAAATTGTTTTAAAAGTTATTTTATTGTCATAGAGACTTTGTAAAAGCTTCTTTATATTAACGCTATTCATGATATGTAGTTTTATTTTTGATCTGCAAATTTATAAATGTAAAACATTTTCATTAGTTTAATTTTCATTATTAAGCTCTCAGATACATAAAAGTATTTATTTCAGCTTTAAATGGATCCCATTATTTAATATTAAAAATGCTTCTTCGGCTGGGCACAGCCTTGTTCTCGAGGTTCCTGGGTCCTAGGACCCTCACCCTCAACTGGAGCTGGAATTGGACTGGTGAGCTATAGCTGTGACTGACAGGCATATTATTGGTTGAAAAAACTTGAGTGGACGGGGCTTATTTAAGAATTTTAGTTGTTTAAAGATTTAGTTTTAATGTGTTAAATTTTAAATAAAATAATGAAAGAATTTAATAGAAGTATGGTAAAAGGTTAGTAAGGTAATATTATAATTAGATGATCAGAAGAATAATAGATAAAATTATTCAGTATCTTGAAAATGTTGCGTTAGTTTGAATAACTTGTCCATGGGGGACTTAATTTCTTTTAGTTCTTTAATAAGATTTTTAAATGGAATTCCTTAAAATGTGGTTTTAATTTTGTTCATTAAGAAAATTATATCTGAAAAATCATCGGGTAATCGCATATTGCTATTAGGAGTTCTATTTCTTGAGTGAGGGTGGGGGAGGTAACTCTCGCTTACGAGACGCCAGGTCTCACTATGCTTGTTTTTACACTGTTTTTACTAGTCATGTTGGTTTTAATTATTTTTGCAGATTTTGGCTTTGGAAATCTGGGGCAGCCTTTATAATTGGCAGGGTGATTACCCTGGCATTTGGAACATTTTGGAGTTTCTACTCTAACATGGGGGCATCCCTGGTGTTGTGTGCTCCTGCACACTTTACACATTTTGGTTTGATATGGCATGTGTCTGCCGAGTGTACGAATTGCTGACAGTTGAAACACTGCATCACCAATTTGGTTCCTCTGTAGTGTTCCACTGTCACTCCAGAAATGTGGCATAGCTTGTCTATTCTATACATTGATGCCCCTTCGGGTTCGGAATAAATTGTCATTAGGAAGAGAGGCATAGGTTTGCTGGTTCTAGGATTTAGCATTTGGCTAACTTAGGCCACTTGAAAACCAATTAGGTTTAAGTTATTATTTTCTATATCTTGCGTTTTTGTTTTAATGGGGAGACTCCGAATTACGTATTTTCTTGGTTTTTGATTTGTACTTTTGATGAGTATATACTCAATGGATTTATCATCGAACAATTTAGTAAGTTCTCTGTGAGCTTCTGGGGTTTTTACAGAAATTTTGAGATTTCTCCCAGCAGTTTTGGTTTCAAATTCATATTTAAAATGATCTTTTAATTTGCGGATAAATTCAGCGAGAACCGGCGGAATTTTCTCCACAATTGGGGGGGGGGGTCGGCTCTGTCTCCTGGGCGGAGTCAAGTTGAGCATAGGAATTAGCTGTGGTTACGGGAACAGGAGGTTCCTGCAATGTAACTTTAGCTGTCTTTTTTTTGATGTACAAATTCCTCTGTTGACTTTTTTAAGGCTCTTTTTTTATTTTTAGTATCTTTAGCACTATTAGCTGTATTAACATTAACGTATGTAATAGAATTATCATTAACTGGAAGAGGGGGAATGCCAGATCAGAAACAGTATAACTACCTTCACTAGTTGGCTTTAGAGTTTCTCTGGAGTTGGCCTGTGCAGCTTCAATTTCACGATGCAGCGATTGGATCAAACTATCCCACATTTCGATGTTTTCCTTGATTTCTTTAGAGTTAGGATGTTGTTGTAGTTTAGCAACTTCTGTAGCCTTGACTTCCTTAGTTTGTTGCAGGACTACCTACAGTTCTTCAAGTGACTGGCCGGAGCTTAACACTCTATTGAAATCCATTGATATTTAAATTTTTAACCTAACGGTCGTTTGGTAGCAGTGAAAACTGTTGTTTGTTTTCCCGAATGAATATACACTACGAGAGCAGTACCAGAGCAGGAGAGCTGAGGAGCGTGGCTAGGCACGTCTTGTCATAGCGGAGTCCAGGACCTGAATGATATTAAAAATGACAATTCAATTGTTTTGTAATATTATTATTATTATGGTGGATTTTTAAGGGAAATTAAATTTAATCAAATTAGTTTTTGAATTAAGAAAGTTGTAACATTTCGTTTTATTCAAATTATTTTTTCTTTGCTTCAATTTTATAAGTAAATAAAGAAAATATTGCTACTTATCTTTAGAATTCAATTAAGTCTGTTAACCTCATGAGATTTTCAGTTTTGATTAATCACACAGTTTTTAAAAAGTTCAAGATACAGGATACTTGTATTGAGCAAATAATTGGGCTCTGTGGAAGAAAGAATATTAGAAAGAATCCTTTAGGTCATAAAAGGAAATCAACTTAATAATTCTTTTTGAATGATTTTTATATGGTAATATGTCCATAATATTTAAGAGTGAACTGAATTTTCAAGTTTTTAACTAACATTAAAAATACTCTTATTTCAGTTTTACTATTGACATAAATAATTGAGGCTATCTTATGTATATAAATATTATGTAAATTTTTATTAGATTTATATAAATTTATTATGTTAAACGATTTATACTCTGTTTAAGTAATAATTTCCCTTTTTGTAGCTAATTTTTTATTTTACACATTTTTTAAGCTTAATATGTGTTGAGAATTGTTTTTAAACATTCATACTTTGAAATGCTTTTGTAAAAGTAATATATTTAGTAGCTTAAGAAATTATTTTATTGTGTTCCAATATCTTTAGAGAAATTGAATTTACAATTATATTATTTCTTAGTGTGTAAATGTATAGAAGTTATAACACTTATAATATTTAGTTTTATATTCCTTAGAATTTTCTGTCATTTATTTATTTGTCTTAAATCGTTTTGTTTTACTCAAATGATAAAAATTATACAATTGGGAGGATAAATCTCAATTCTAAAATTTATTCTGATGCAAGTTGATACAAGCTTTGATTATATATAGGCTTGCCAGACTTCTCAGTTTGATTGGGACAGTACTGGTTTTCAGACAAAATCCTAGTGTCCTGGCTGGTTTTATTTACATCCCTGTAAAAATAGACTTTGATTTTATAGCTGATCAAAAATATTTAACAGTAATTAACTACATTTAGAATAATTTGTCATTTATTTCTGCCCTTTATGAAAAGTGAAAATAATAGAAGAGTGATGGTCTGCTAATAAGTAATGTTGTCATTTTATCGTCTTATCTCGCCAGCCATGTCCATGTGTGAAGTTGTGCTTGCTAAGGTGTATTTGCTGTCATATTAGGAACAGTGGGATTCAGAAGAGTCTCAAAAATTGGATTATTTTAAGTGATGTTAAATGGCTGAGGTTGTTTGGTCACTTCAAGGAGAATCATGTTGTAGGCCTCAAGAAGATCATGATTGTTGAGTATGCTTTCTACTTACCAGAATCATCAGCATCAGTAGAGAGTATTTTCTTTAATGAATAATGCATGGACTGATGATTGCAGTTTGATGAAAGAGTCTAAGGTTTAAGGCTTGGTGATATATATATATATATATATATATATATATATATATATATATATATATATATATATAATTAATATAGGATTAGCTTATGAAGATTTTAACAAGATTAAAATCAAAAAAGATTTTCTAAAAATGTCTTGGCCATTGATAAGTGCATGTAAATATTGCTCATTCTTTTATTCCTTATTCAAAACTAACTTATATATTTTAACACACAGGAAAAAATATTTAAATTTATATGCTTGTCTTGTTTATTACTACCCCTGGTTTAGGATCTTAATCCACAATTATTTATTCATAGCATTGTGAATAAAAGTACACTCTGAAAACCCTTCAAGGGTGTGAGCCCTTCAATACTCATGATGCTGATGGGGAGGGGAAGTATTCTGAAGTCATGGTTCAACATTTCGGAAATCTAATAAACCTAGTTATATATCAAATTATGGCAAAAATTTTATAAGCTCTTGAGAATTAAAAAATGTATTTTATATGTTTCCAAAAAATTAAAACACTTTTGTTAATGAAAACTCAAATATTTCAGATAAAGAAATTATAATTAATTTTAAAATTTTTCTATTCCAATGATTCAAATTTTGAAAAGCAAAAATATTTCAAACTAGTTTAAAATGAAAGAATTGAAAGAATTTTCTCATACTTAATGTTTTATCTGACATGTCTTTTTTGGCATTTTAGAAAATTGATTATTTTTGTTTTTTAATTTCATGTTATATTTTGCTATACTCTGCAGTGTGAATTTTATGACATTTTAAAAAAAATCATAAAGTGTTGGTTACACTATTTCTTAAAATGCAATCTTAAATTTAGTATTGCTTCAACTATTTAAGATTCTAATATTTTTGTCATCAAAAATAGCTTTGAGCAAAGCAGCCTGACTCTTTTACTTGTAACAACGTTGGAATTTGTATTACTAGATGCATTCAATATTTTTGGTGGGTAACTTAAATATTCTACTTGTGCCAATAACACATTAATAGTATTTGATTTACTTATTATGAACTGTATGAGATAATAAAAAATTTAATTTCATTACTTTTAATTTATATAAGCTAAACTATGATGAAAGTATAAATATAATGAAAGACATATTTATAAACACATATATATTTTTTGCAATTATTTATCACGTTCAGTAACTTTACTTTAAATAGTTTACTATATCATATAGCCTACATACTCTTAAATACATATTTTTATTTATTAAATATATATTTTCAATAATTACATATTTTAATACATGTTAGGAGAAATTAAATTTTACTTTTGTCTTAGCATATTCATTAATTACACAATTTGCTTTCTTATTTCCATCCATTATTAAGGTAAATTTATTTTCGTAATAAAATGCTTTTATTACAATGAAAAATTTCTTTATTTTTTTACTGTGTTTAATTTTATTCCTCAGTATATAAATTTGTAAATATCTTTATTGTAATAGAAAAATTTAATGTGTGTACAGCTTATATGTAATAGAAAAAATTGATTCATAGAAACTTGTACTATATTAAATTCTTTTTATTTTAACACATTTTATTCTTTCATATAAATATTTAGATTTTTTATTTGGATTTCATAATTTTATGTCACTTTTATATTATTAAAATCTTAAAATATAATGTCCCTGTATATGAAAATCAACTTTCATTGAAAATAATTTACTGATACTTAAACTTTTGCTAAGTGCATTAAAGCTTTTGCATAGAGAGAAAAGGTTTTATGACTAAAGTAGATGTAATTCTTTTTTCTTTTTTTCTACTGTCTATTGCTTATTCAATGAATAAAATAAAAAAAAAACATGTAATAATTTTTCAGGCCAAGGAAGTGGTTACAAAAATTAAAAAGATGATTTCTGAAATTCAAGAGAATTGTATGGAGGATTTAATGATTAGTTCTGATCCATTTTATACATCCAGCAGAAGTGGATTTCAGATGACATTTTTGAAGTGCGCATTTATTTTGCTTTATAAATAATGATTTTTTATTTAAATTCAACTTAAAGAATTCATTTCAAGAATTCCTTGAATTTTGAATTTTTTTAATTTTATACCTTATGAAAAAAATTACATGTATTAATTTAACAATATCATAATTATAATGATTAGTATGAATGCATAATATTATAGTTTGAATAAAATTTATTAAATTATTAATTTTATTTTGCACCAATAAAAGTTTTTATGTTTTTTAAAAAATGGTGTATTTTGTAATTAATAAAAGTAACTTTAATATAGGATATTAGTAACTTATTTTAAATACTCTTATTTTGTTTGACATAGAGTTTCAATGATTTTCTTTTATAAAATTATTTTCATATTTAAATTTTCTTCGGTACAATTTTAGAAATTTTAAAATTATTTTTTGCTTTTGAATTGTTTACTGAACTTTCTTTTTGGCTATGTTTTGAATTTTTTATTTTCTTGTATTCCATTACTACTAAAATTTCAGTAATGTGATAATTTTTATATAATATATTGATTATATTATGTGTACTGCTTCATCTATATTATATTATGTCTATAATAATATTCACACAGAAGGTTATGTGTAATTAACCCTCTGACCTACAAATTAAATGAAATTTGAGGCAATTAAAAATACTATTAATTATGTTCAGCTGATCAATATCACAAAAAGCTGAAAAAAATTATATTTTACTTTAAAATTTGGATTTTTACTGATCATTTTGATGCATTACATTACATACCTTTCAACTCTTGAAATACGATGGCAGATAATACCTGTCAGAGTCTGTAGTAGCCTATGAAAAACGAATGATGAATGTGATTTGTCATTCTACATGTGGAGGTTAATATTTTTTGTTATTATTTTAAATAAGTTTATTTTCTCATATTTTAGGAATTTTGCATCGAATCTCTCAAATGAAGTAATATATCAAGGTGAATCTAGTTTTATTTTGCCTGATTTGTGTAAAAATTTAAATGAAGTAGATTGTGAAGAAAGTAATGATGTTATTGGGATTCAGGTAATTCTTTAAAATATTTTAAATAATTATTTAAATAATTTGTTTCCACAGTAAATGCTGGTTAAAGTTTATTTGTTTAAAGTTATCTATATTGTTTTAACTCTATGAAACACATCTGCTTTAAATTTTTGTAGATTTTGGTTAGTAGTTTAAATGTTTCTTAGAAATACCATTAATTGAAGACAAATACTAAAAATAGAATATTCTTCTTATTCTATTTTTAGTTTTATTTAAATACTATTATATAATTAGTTTTATGTTAAATACTGATGTAAATATAATTGATAAATTTTATTATTTTTAGGAAAAATTGATTTATAAAAAATAGTAAAAAGTAAAAAATAGTGTAATAGTAAAAAAAGTAATATTTATCACTTATCATTTTTGTAAAGATTTATGAATTACAATCTTTTAAATTATTCCATTACAATATTATTGAAAGATTGAATTCCTCTTTATTTTTCATGCAAAAAATGTTCTCTATTTTCAAAATATTACTCAAATCAAAAATATTATTTCTTATGTTCATGGTTTTATTTAAATCATTAAATTTATAAACAATTCATTTGTCTAATATTTTTCTTATTGTTTTTTTTTAATGTAAAGATGTGTATCAAGAACATCTATTAAATCTTTATTTAATTTGTTTGTATTAGTGGAAAGGCTTGCTTTTCTACTTACATTTTCCATTATAAAAAAGCATGATTTTACAATACATTCATAGAAATTATATATTTATTATAATCAAGATGTTTGAATTATATTTTATTTAAAATGAAAATTTTTTTGTAAAATTTAAATCAACTTGTTAAAAAAATTAATATAATTTGATTGTTAAGAATAATATTATCCTGAAAAAGAAATTGTCTTGGTAACTATATCTATGCAGAAACATGAAAATTAATAGTTATATTGGTATTATACACTTTTTTCTTGTTTCCTCATCAACTGCCAACTGAATAGGTAAAATATACTTATCTACATAATCATTATAATTAAAAAAAAACTTTATTTGAAATTCTTCTGCAATGCTTTAGCATTATGTTAATTATGAATTATGCATGTTTTATTGTGTTTTGAATAATAATTATATAATTTAAAAAATGTTAGTATTTTATTTTACTGTATTATAAGTTACTGTAGTTTAAAAATATAATTGTTATTTGAACTGAATTATATCATAATTATCATATTCTGCTATTATTTAATTTATAATAACTTATATATATTAATACAAATATTTGCACTGAAAATTTCATTGCATATTAATAATACCTGAATAGCAAATACTTGTGAATTCATCATTCTCCTTTGTTTTTAAAACTTTTTGTGTTCATAGCGTTTAACAATTATTTCTTTGATAAAAAATTTTCATAATTGATTTTGTTTTATTTTCTTAATAGAGGATTAAGTAAATTTATATATTTTGTTATTTATTGTTTAAAAGTTGAATGAAACTTTAGTGTGTTTCCATTTTTGATTAACTTATACATTTGTTTCCTTTTTGCTGTTCAATGTAGTCTGTCCGTTGGACTCAGCCTTTAGAATCATATGGATTGAATTCAGACAACTTGAGTGATAATTCTAATGTTGTTCAGATAGCTATTACATCCAGGGAAGGAAATTCTACAATTCCTGTAAACAATTCTAGCGATCCATTCATTATTTGCATCCCTGTATCAGATAAAAGTGGCACTGAAGTGGAATATGTGACGCCTGCTTTTACAAGTAATGATGACATCTTGGTCTACCATACCATATTTATTGATTCACCTGGACTTGGTGTTACCGTAAGTATAAAACCAAGTGACAGAACTGCTCCTTTGATTGCTCTATATAAATATGGAGAATATCCTTCTTTACAAGATTATGATGGAATTGAAAGAATTGACAGACTGCAGATTAAAAATGGTATGAGTTTGTAAATAACAGTATATTATATTTTTGATGTAATTATTTTAACCAAATATATTTCAAACATGGCATTTGTAAAAAAAAATTCAGTTTTACCTGATTTTAATAAAAATTGCTAAAAATCCTCCATCTTACAACAAAAGTATAATAAATTAAATGAAATTACATTTTTAAAAGTGCATTTTAGTCAATATTTGCTATGAAACACTATTATGCAATTATTTTTCAATTTTAACACTCTTAAGAAATATATTTATTGTTTGCAGTTTCTTTTAGGTCGTTGATGATTATAAAATAAATGAAACTTGAGGTGTTTATTTGGCTTACATATTAATTTTTTTGTCTTGCTAGCAAAAGGAGAAGTAATTTACAATTTGTCATACAATTTTACTGTAGTGTTTTTCTCTATAGTTTCAATAAAGAATGGATAGGCAACATTTTTTACTCATGTGCTCCCTTAAACTAGCCAAGTTATTTTTATAAAATGTTTGAGTGAGAGTCACTTTTCCCTTTTTATAAATTAAAAATAAGTTTAAATGATTTTAAAAATTATGGTATTTTGAAAACGATTTTTAATTTTTTGTGGTTGTTTTTAAGTCACTTGATGAAACAGTTACATAAGATGATGGTAATCACAGTGAATTTTTTTGTTTATCATCACATTTGTTTTGGTGCAGAATTTGGTTTAAAACATTATATAAAAAAACTATTATATTGAGTTTTTTTTTAACATTTACCCATAAATTACTTAAGAAATTGTGTTTTATGAATATGCAAACTCGTTTTTTCGTACTGATTGAATGTTAGTAAATTGTTTGAAAATATTTTTTTCCATTTAAGGAACAGAAATTGAAGTAATAAATAAGAAATTACTAAAATTTGTATAATCGAAAACATCATTTAGCTTGTAATCAAACATAAATTTCAGTGTTTCAAATGTTATAAACAATACAGTATTTTATAAAAATATAATTTTATTTTTCTTTTTTTAATGCTTTAAGTTCATTGTATAAGATACAGTTATAATAATAAGCATTTAAAATTCTGATGAATTGGACTTCTCAATTTTTGTAGCATATGATTTTAGGGAATGATGTCTTTGGATAATAATTATAGAATAATTAGATTTTTTTTAAAAAAAATCAGCTTTATGAATAATCGTGGAATAAGTTTAGAATATCAGATAAATAAACAACTAAGTAATAAGTAAATGGGTAATTACTTATATATTTTTTAAATAAAGGGTGATTTATGAAAAATCTGTTGTATATTTTTTTATATCAGAAAATTTGTATTTCAAAGAAAAGTCAAGAATTATAATTCGACAAATTAATGCATAATAATTATAATAATAAATATGTATAAATTTATTTTTATAATTTTAAATTTTTATTTTTAAAACATCACAAATTATTTCTAGCTTTCTTTACTTAAAAGGAAATTAATTTTCATAATATCTTATTCTTAATTTTGGGTATATTTTAAATGCATGTTTGTTCTTTATTATTCAACTATGCCTGAATATTGGTATTTATGTGTGGATGTGACTAAAACAAATGATGTTACATTGCAACACATTTACTAGCGGATTATCATAACATATTTTAATGATCATTTTTGCAAAGGTGAAAATATTTATTATTTGTACAGAAACCAATAAAATTATTTTTCAAATAATATCAAAGTTTGATTAATTTTAATTTTATTAACGTAATTTAATAGAATTAAAATAATGTAATAAGGTATATTATTACAAATCCATAGAATTAGTGTATCGATATGTAGTTAAATATAAATTGCTAAACTGACTAAAATTTTAAATAACCTGTGTTCAAATAAAGATTTTTGATTTTAGGTTTTTATTCTATGTTTATTGGCTCCAATGTAATAACAGAGGAAGGAAAAAACTTTTCCATTGGTATTGGTCAAATAGCTAACACAACTGATATCAATACAGTTTTTGAGAATCCCAAAGCAAGCAACTTATCTTTTGTAAATATGACTAATGAGTTTACAACCAACTATTCTATTCAAATTACAACATCTGGATGTTACTATTTCAGTGAAGTAGAAGAAAAATGGAGTACTAAGGGATGTCATGTAAGTTTCAAAGTTTAGTTTTTTTAAAGTTATAATTTTTTCTTAGTTTTTATGATATTTATTTTATTTAGGTAGTTGAAAATGCTGCTGCTGTGACTTGTTGTGCTTGTGATCACTTAACATCATTTGGTAGTGGCTTTTTCATCACTCCAAATGAAATTGATTTCAATTATGTGTTTTCCAATGCTGGATTTTCAAACAATATTACTATTTATGCAACCATGATTGTGATTTTTTCACTTTTTATCCTGTGTTTAATTTTTGCAAGATGGAAGGACAGAAAAGACTTGGAAAAGGTATTTTTATAATTTGCTTATGTCATGCTTTATGTTTTTCATTTTCTTCTACAATCAAAATTTTAAACATTTGAAAAAATTTAATAAACATTTTCACATTTTATTATTTCTTGTTTATTCAAAACCAACAAAACATTTTTCATGTTAAATATGTGTTTCTGGTTTAATACAAAAATCTCAGTTGAAGTATAGTAGGTAATATATTCACTGCGTTATTGAACATTTATACTTAGATTTTTTATGGATATTTTGTTACTATTCCAATATAATAGTTTTTTTCAAAAATATTCTACTGAAAAAGGCATTAGTTGATAATTATGTTTTAATTTTTGTTAAATTGAATAAACTTGGTAGTATATATAATTTGCAGAAAATCCACATTATCATATATCCCTATTAATTTACTATCATGATTTTTCTAAATGAAACCTTTAATTTTTAACATTAACATTCAAAGTCAATCAATTCATGGCAAGTTATTTCTTGACATTTTTAAAATAAGCAAACACTGTAAAATGTAAGCTTTTATTATTATTAGCTTTATTGCTTAGTGGTTGTAGAACATGTTTCTTCATGATCTTTCCTACATGTTCGTTATAGCTTGGTGCCACTCCTTTGCCTGATAATGAAGCTGGAGATAAATATGTGTATGAAATTTTAGTGTATACTGGGCATCAGAGAAATGCTGGAACAAAATCTAATGTATGTATAAAATTGGTTTTAAAAATAGGCAAAATTAGTGATTATAAAAGAAATTAAAGTTTGCAAATATTACAGGTATTTTTCCTTGTTTCTGGTGAGGATGATGAAACAGAAGTTCGTCATCTTGCAGATGATAAACGTCCAATTTTGCAAAGAGGATCAATTGATGTTTTTGTTATGACTGTCCCTAGGTAATTTTAAAAAATGGCATACTTAATTTCGTCGGTAAATTAAAAATTATTTTGTTATATGTATTTATAACTAAAACACATACAGTTTATAGGTATTCAGTTAACTATTTCACTAGAGTAAAAATATAGCTTTTCTGATGTAATTTTAATCATTTTAGTACTTAATTTGTTTTGATTTCTTCAACAGAAGATTCGACCTTTAAAGAAACAATTACTTTTAATGGAAAATACTTATGTTTTGATGATTACAGTTAACTTGATAATAAAATTTTTATATCTTAAAAATTCCTTAAACTTAAATATTTCCATTACATTCAACACCAAATTATCTGCAAATATTAAAACAAACCTTTTATATCATAATAGACAAAAGTAAACATTGAAAGCAATTTTTAAAATTAAAAAGCAATATGACTTTTTGTTATATATTGATGTTAAAAAAAACTTTAGATTTAATTTAAAATATTTTAACAGCTACAGAATTCTTTAATTTTAAGATGGTCATTTAATGATTTCTTTCAATGAACAATTTTTTTTATATTTTGATTTCAAATTATTTTTAAAGTTAAATTAAAAAACGTGAAGAATTAATGTAAACTTAAATAGAAAATTTTAATGTCTCTAAAATGTGTTCAATATTGATTTTAGGTCTCTTGGACAGCTGAATTACTTGAGAATATGGCATGATAATTCAGGATCTGGAAAATGGTCATCTTGGTATTGTCAATATATTATATTTAGGGATGTACATACTGGTTTAAAGTATGAATTTATAATTAATAGATGGTTTGGAGTGGAATATGATGATGGATTGGTTAGTAATTAATTAATTTTATTTTTATCAAAAATTGTATCATTTATTTCTAAGGATGTTTGTATGATATAAATTAATTTCATGAATAATTTTTCAAAAATGCTTGTAATTTTACTTTACTGATATTTTTCATTATTGTGTTGGCTATTTTAATAATAATTTATTAGTAAATTTATAACGTCCAAAATATGCCCTTATGATAAGAAACTTTGTCTGGATAAATTTAATCTTGCTAAAAATGTATAATTTATAGTTAGGCGCTTAAGTGATCTTTAAAATAATTTCCTGAAAAGGATTTTATTTTCATATTCTACAGTTATAAAAGAGAATGTTTTTATTAAAATGACAAATTACAACCAGATTTTAAAATTATTCATTCATAATCATACATGATTCTTTTTGGTACTAATACTACACTTATTGCATCAAAGTATTTACAATGAGATCAAACGTTACAATAGTCAATGTCGCTAAAGGAACTTGAGTTTTCAATGCAATGAAATGGTACCCCAAATATGCTGAATGCTATCAACTCTTAAATTTATACTAATGTTATCATATAATAAATAATTTTTGATTATAAGCAATCTTTTACTAACCAGGATATTCCAGGTTTGATCAACATCTTAAAGTATAACGCTTTACCTGATGGCTCATAATGTAATGATTCTTACTTTGTAAGTAAATATCAAGAATATTGTCCTCATATAATACTGGGAAGAGTTTGAATTAGCATATCTTGACCCAAATTTCCATGTTTTTACTGAAGTCAAGCATAACAGAGATCAAGGTAAAGAGGAATATTAGATATTAATATGAAAATATAAATATTTTATATATTAAATTGGATATTTTTCATTGACTACAAGGCAGCATACGATTCTATAGACCACAATGAATTATTTAAGGCTATGCTTGTTGTTGGTATTCCATTAAAGTTAGTTAATTTGCTAAAAATGACCCTCAACTCGACTTCCTGTAGGGTCGTGATCCAGAAACAACTCTCTAGAGACTTTCTTGTTGATAAGGGAGTAAGACAGGGGGATGCTCTTTCTTACCTTTTGTTTAAAATCGTTCTTGAAAGAGTCATCAGGAAATCTGGTATCAATACCAAAGGCAGTATTTTCGGAAAATCTGTTCAAGTGTTGGCATTTGCAGATGACATTGCACTGGTAGCCAGAAGTAAAAAATACTTAATAGAAGCCTTTGAGACTATTGAGAGGGAGGCCAGGCTGGCAGGGCTTATTGTCAATCAAGTTAAAAGTAAATATTTACCTGTAACTAGAACTCAAATTACCCAAACTCATCTACTCATTGTTGATTATAAATTTGAAACAGTTGATGAATTTATCTATCTTGGCTCAATGGTTAACAATAATGACATTCTCCCAGAAGTAAGAAGACGTTTAACTGTAGCTAACAAAGCCTTTTTTGGCCTAAGACATGCATTAAAAACTAAATTTTTATCACGAAAAACTAAGTTACAGATCTAGAATGTTTATCCGTCCCGTTTTAACCTATGCATCAGAAACTTGGACTTTGACTGTAAGAGAGGAGAGGCTGTTGGGCCTATTTGAACGCAGGATTTTAAAAAGTATCTTTGGAAGTACGAAGTAAAACAGTGCCTCACGCAGAAGATACAATGCAAAAATCTATCGAATGTACAAGGAGCCAGATGTTGTACATCACATTAAAGTAAGCCGTCTCAATTGGGTTGGACATGTTATTAGAATGAAGGACAATAAAACACTAAGGGAAATTTTTTTTGCAAAACCCATCAGCGTAAGAAGAAGAGGAAGACCAAAGCTGAGATGTGTGGATGCAGTCGAAGAAGACTGTAGGGTCCTTGAAATAAAAAATTGGAGGAGTTTGGCTGCAAGTAGAGGTGGCTGGAAGAAACTTGTTCAGAAGGCCTTGGCCCATCCTGGGCTGGGGCGCCATGAATGATGATGATGAAATTAGATATTTAATGGAATATTGTATTCATTTTTTATTTTATTCATAAAAATTGCTGGAAAAACATTTTTTTAACTGAATAAAAAAAATTGATTCTGTAATATATATTATATCAGATGACAAATTAAAATTACATAAGGTGCCACCAGAATTTGCTATTCCTCTAAAGTTTCGTTGCCAATTGTTTTACTTAATGTAATACAGATTATTACAAGACATTTGGTATTAGTAGGGCTTGATCTATTATTGATTGTCTAATTCTTCATTGCTTACACTGTTATTTCTCATGATGTAGTTGCAGACAAGTCCACAATCCCCCACAAAGTTTAATCCATTCCTTTATGGTGAGCTAAGATAAGAAGGAATAATTCATATTTCTGCCTTTCAGTTCCCTGCATCCTTCATCTGCAGGAGCTGTTTTGCATTTCCTTTTGTCATGAGCTTTACCAAGCACCCCATGGAAGTCTTGCTTGGTGAAACATTTCCAAACAAAACTCAAGACTTATTTGTTATTTTTACAAATTATAGTTTGACACCAATAGAATTTTTAAAAAAATAATTATCAAAAATTTAAGCTTTACTAAAAATGTTACTAAGAAACATCTTTTTATTTTGATATTTTAGAAAGAGTAAATACTTGAAGAAAAATATATATTCATGAATTTTCAACTAAATTAAAAATTTCTATATTTAAAAATGAGTTATGAGATAAATTAATATGGATTAAAATTGGATTCTAATTCCTTGTAATAACTTCTGTAAATATTTATTTTTCTTAGTAATACTTTTGAATTTTTATTTTATTATTTATTTATTTATTTTTGTACTTTTTTTCAGATTGACCGATTGATACCAGTGGCTGGAAAAGAGCAAGTTACAGAATTTTCTCATGTTTTTTCTGCTGCTTCACAACGTAATTTTTCTGATAATCATTTGTGGTTTTCAATATTCCTTCGCCCTCCTCGCAGTCGATTTACTCGTGTTCAAAGAGTTTGTTGTTGTATGGCAGTACTTTGCTTATCTATGTTATCAAATGCTATGTACTATCAAAGAACATCTGCCAAGCCTTCTTCTGGTGGATTCAAATTTGGTCCGTTGTCACTTAGTCCTGAACAGGTCATTAATTTTCTTACTGTGGATGTTATTTAAATATGTTACTTCTGTATATAAAGTTATATTGATAATTGCTTATTGCTTTGTTGTTTCTAATGTAAAATCATGTTTCCTCTTTAAATAATGATTTTTAAATTTAAAATTTATAAAATTATTTTTAAAATCATGTAAGTAAGATGGTTTGTAAAATGAAAATAAAAATGGATTTATAATAGTGCTGTATTGGTAAAATTCTTTTAAGTTTTAAAATTGATTAATATTAGAATTCCTTTAAATTATACTTTTAATATGCCCTTTAAATATTGTCAATTTTAAAACTAATTTCAGTTTTATCGATTTTAATAATTATTAATATATTTTCATAACTTATTCTTTTATGTCTGTAGAAAATATATTGAGGTCCTAACAAATATTTACCACTTAAATAAATAAATCTCATTGGTTTTAAATCTCTTAACATGTTTCAGTTTTGAAGGTATTCATTAAAATATAGAAAATTTATTACTCATCAACTCAGTTGTTTGAATCTATTAAATTATGAGAATCACTAAATCTCTCTAGTCATACCATTTATGATTCTTGATACACATTGTTAAGATTTCTCTTCAGATTTCCATATATAAAGTATAAATGATACTAAACTTTAAATATGTTTCTTTATAAATTTTAATCTGTAAGTTATCTAAATATATAAACAATTTAAATTAGTATTTTTATGATGAAATGAAAAAATATAGGAGAAATTATATCTGTATTTAATAATTTATTTTAAAAAATAATTAGTATATAAAATTATGTTACAAGATTGTTAATTTTATATTCACATTCATTTGTTGGTGAAATTATATAAAATTTAAGAAACTACACTTTTTATTTTTTTATTTTAAATAACATTTTTTTATTATTTCTACTTGTGTTTCACGAGAAATCGGGCAGCCTGCCTGTTGAAGTTTTTTAAGTCTCATTTTTAAGTTTTTTTTAAGTCTTATTTTATCTATCTTAATTTTGATGTATTGGTATGCAAAAAATTTATACACAATGCAATAAAGCATTAATATTTTAGTGAACTGTTTATGAGATCCATCACATCTGATCTACAAGAACTAACTTTTAAATGGATTGCACTGTGATAAAAGTACAATGCAGTGTACACTGCCATAAATATAATATGTGTGCATTTCCTACTTATTTTTATCTAATTGTTACTTAAATAATTAAACATTTTTTGTTTTAATTAAAAAGTATTGCTGTTCAAAATAAAAATAATGGGAAAATATTTCAGATTGCTGTTGGTGTCATGAGCAATATCTTGATATTTCCTCCAACATTCATTATGATATTTTTCTTTCGAAAGTCTCGACCACGAAATTTACGTCCTTCTAGAATTGAAGAAGCTTTGAAACGGCAAAGTATTTATTTATTTAATATTTCATTCAGAATTTTGACTGAGATTGATTTTTAAATATATTCCTTTTCATTCTATTAGGAAGGAATTGGTTAAAAAAGAACTCTGGAAAGCTGATCGCTAATCCTAAAAATATCCCTCATAAAAGTGATTCAGAATCTCAGTTACATCATCGCAAAAAGAAATTCTCACTACCATGGTGGTGTGTCTATTTTGGTTGGTTAATGGTAATTGTTGCAATTGGATCATCTTTGTTTTTTATGTGGGCTTACGGAATTGAATTTGGTGATGAAAAAACTTCAAAATGGCTGACATCTTTAGTAGTGGCGTTTTTTTCATCCCTTCTAATAACACAACCACTTAAGGTAATTTTATCAAATTATGCTGAAAATTATAATTTATAAGAAATATAAGTAATTAAGTACAATAAAATCTTTAAAAATGAGTTAGCTTAGTTATTAGAATAATCTATTAGATTATCTATTAATTAGTTCTGTTAATCTTGAGGTATTTATTTATCAAACGTTTTTCCTATAAAGTTATTAATAACTGCAGTTCTTTTGTTATGAAATAAAGTTTAAAAATGACCTGACTAAATACGTTACATTTATATTAAATTTAATTGTTTTTTCCTAAAATAATAATTGTCGACAACTTATAAAACCAGTTTTTATTTATGTACGTTTTAATGTGATCCTGACTCTATTTTAAGCGGTAGGTCTCAGTGGAATTTAGCTTTTGTGCAAAAAGTTATTGTAAAGTGGAAAGCAAATCTAATTTTCATTGCAATAAAAAATAAAAATATCTTCCTTTAATACCTATCTTTAACCTCTAAGTGTAGGTAGGGTGCCTTGTGATTTCAAAATTTGGTAGTGATCATAGCTAAAAAAATAAGGAAACAATATAAAAATAAAAACAAATTAAATGGTTTTTGGCATTGACACAACACATTATATTTATAAATTTTTATAGCGTAAAATAAGTTTTTCATTGTTCATATAATGAAAATGCTATTTCAATTTATTAAAAAGATTGATTATTTATCTTGTGCTATATATGAGATATTGTTTGTAGGAAGAAAAAGTAAATTTCAAAATCATTTCATTCATTTTGATATACCGTTGTTATTTAAAATTATTTTCTATATTAAATCTTAATTTTAAACGTGTCTAAAGACTTTTCTTAGATTTTTAATTGATAAAAATCCAGTGAATATTACTAATAAATGCTGATGTTGTGGTGTCTCTTACCTATATAACTCTTTCCTTCAGTTCAACAGTTCATGGGTTCGAATCCCACCTTAGGCATGGATGTTTGTAGTGGTTCGGAATCCACTTTAAACCATAGTTCCCAGTGTATTTAGCCCTCGTGTGCAAAAAATGACTGTTGAGTGACAAACAAACCAATCCAAACCTTTCTATATAATTTACTGCAAAAGAGGTTATGTGATAAAAAGTTATAGATATTTATAAATTTTGCTCAAACATTAAGACTTATTAGAAAAATTACAATAAATTTATTTTTTATACTTATGTAAAATTATAATTAAAGAACAGTTAATTTCACATGTTGCATGCATCTTAAAAATCTTACTACAAGAAGCATAAGAACAAACAAAAAATCGGAAACTCCCTTCCATCAACCATGCTGCTATACATGAACATGAAATAGAAATCTCATGTGTAACAAAACAAAAAAAATTATATAGGAAGTTTAATTCTTTGTAATAATTAAAAAGAATACAAAAGATGTTCAGAACTATAATTTGCCCTCCTATTAAGGACAAAAGATATATTGGATAGAAATAATGTAAGATTATTATTGTGAAATATGGTTCGTTTTTATAGATATGTTTGTTATTCACTTGTTTTACAAGAATACAGTGTGGTTATAGATAAGATTTTAGGATATAATGTTTTATTTTTCAGTCATGGGGCATGATGACCACGATGCATGTGATAAAAGTTTCATATACTGCATTGTTTCAAACTCATGTATCCTCTTCATTTAACAAGCTGTATGACTCTTACCATAAAATAGATTTTATGCATTTAAAGAGAGACGTTAATGACTACAACATTAGGAAAAACATGAAGTTTTAATGGAACATTTGCATATCTTTGTTCTATCAAATTATTATGAATGATATTGAGGTGCAGATAGGATGCAATTGTGATTTATTTTATCAGCAAGACAAAAGATCTGTCTATTATATTCAAAATGAACTTCATCAAGCTAGTCTGTATATCCATATATCAATAATATCCATTGTTTTCTATAATATTCAATTGACCTCTGAATTAGGTTAACTGCTGAACATCAAAATTTTATGCATTATAATATTCATTAAAATTGAGTGCTTTTTACTTATTTGTCACAACTCAGTTTGAAGACCGACACCAAGTGATAATTTTTTATGATATTGCATAATTTGTATTTTATTTGAAAATTATAATTAAACTAATTTATTTTTATTAATTAACATACATATAGATAGTTTTGATGACAATTGTCCTGGCTTGTATGTGTCGTTCTGTTGATTATGATGTTGATGATGCAGATGAAGATGAGGAAGATCCAGATTTAAAAACTGATGAAGAATACCTGCACAAAGGTATATTGATGTAAACTTTTATTGAGACTAATAACATATACAAGTGTGTACTCTTAAAGCTTGTCAAAAATTACTAAATTGTTATATTTTGTATTTTTTTGTTTCAAATATGTTTTTTTCTGTATGTACTGTTTTTATATGAAAAAAAAATTGAAAAATCAAAGTTAAATATTGTATATGTTGATTTTCATTTAAATTGATAAAAAAAAATATTCGTTAGAAACTTAAAATTGTAAGTTAAAATCATTTAATGTGATAAATATTTTCTTGATTATCATTGCAATTAATTTAAAATTCAAATTTATTAGAAAATTTGCATTTAGTTTTACTGTTTTTTTAAAATATGCAGTGTAATGAGATTTTTGAGGTGTTATCTTAAAAAGATGAATGAGTCTTGTATATCCTGACTGAATCCTTTAGTATGAATGGCTATCATATGTCCATTATTTAAATAGAAGGTTATTTAAAAATGCTAAAATTTGCAATTTACTAATTACTGTATTTTTCTGTATATAATCGGGATCGGCGTATTATTTATTCACAAGACTTTTTTTCCGAAAGAAGAAGAAGGAAAGAAAAAAAGATGTTGCATAATCCGCTGCAAATGTTTTGGCGAATAGTCGAAAATATAAATGTGTGTGTCAGCATAAAATAAAAAAAAAATGCACTGTGCGATTAAAAATGTAATAAATTGTATAGAAAAATCATTTATTATGAAAAAAAAATCTGCTTGAATCCACCTTATCCCGAATTGCAATAAAGTGAAATGAATGCTCGATCCATTCAAGAGCGATTATTCTGTAAAGCTAATAATACTTGTCAATTTTTATTTTTTAATAACCTTTAATACGAACTTAGAAATATATTTTTTAAAAATAAAATTTACTTCGTTAATAATTAAAAAAAAGAAATGAATTTTTTTCGAATCGCGTATTAAATACATTTTTCCTTTTGTTTCCCTCATTCTTTTTTTTTTTTTTATCTTACTTTAACACGTTTGTCGACATTTTTTTTATTTGCATTCCCCATAAGTTTTAGTTTAAAATCTACTGTGCAACTAACTTAGAAGTATTTGCTTTCACATGAGGAAATATGAACTTGGATATTTTCAGAACGACGAAACTGTTGGTTATGTCACGTTTTTATGTTCCAACATTAGCAGAGAAGCACAAAGTGTGCTGCAATACGAAGTCTTGAAAATTGTAGACATCTGAACAGTTTACTTCTGAGATTTGGTGACTTTAAATGAGTGATGAAAATTACCAAGGAACTTTTACTATACTGGTGATTTATTACATTTAAAAAAAAAACATTTATACATAACAACATCTCCATTATCCAACAGGTGATGATGAGTATTCACAAACATGAAAATTTAATATTAAATAAGCATGTGCCTAGCTAAGCTATTTGACACAGGTCATCTAGCGAGAACAAACTCTCGTCGTCGATGTTCAACAAATACTCGCCTCCGATTACAACCTAAAATTAACCAAACGCAAGCTTTAAGCACCACCCACTTCCAATAATTAGTTAATTAGTCGAATCCAAAACTTGGAGGGTAAATATTTCTGAAAAACAGCCACTTAGCTGCTAATATCTCGGACTTTATAAAAGAGTGACAAAACGCAAGTTTTGCCGAAAGTAGATGTAGAAAATCCAAACGTTTTCCTCTGTTACTGGAAACAATGTAAACATAAATTTAAATTTTATTATTTACGTAGCAGTCTGTAAATAATTTCAGTTTAATCTCTGAAATTATTTCTTATTTTGTATATTACTGAACACGTGGAAGGGGACCATACAAGAATATTTTTTTAAATAAATAGGAAAGGTAATATAAACTTTAAAAAATACTTAATATGGCGAAGTGAAGCAACTCAAATCAAAGACAAAATATAAAATGCCGGATGCAAATTACAGCTGTAAAATTTTTCCAAGGAACCGAACTCGTTCATGGACGTATTTGAAAAAGTTGATTATAGATGAAATAAGTCTGACGAGTTGTGGCGCCATCTGTTATTTTTTTTTTGAAAACTTAAGCTTTTTGATGAAAAATTGTTTTTTTTATTAGATTATTCGCTGCACCATATAATTCGCAAAGCGATATGTAAAACTTTTTTAACACTTAATTCGCGGATTATATACAGAAAAATATGGTAATTGGAAATACACCTTTTGAAACAAATCATATCATCGTCAATAAGAAACAACTAATAATGCAAAAAATGAAGTTAATTTTTATACATAACTGGCAATATGAGCTTTTATAAAAACAACAAACAACAGCACCTTACATTATATTACTTAAACAAAATAAACTGTAGTGGTGTAAGAAAAGAAGCAGAGAATATTTAATGTACTTAATATATAATGTACTTGTATTACTTAATATTTAATACGTATTCTATGGGAAACCAGACATCTACTTAAACATTGGTCCTCAAACTAATAAAAAAATTGACTTAAAATAAGCTGTTTCCATTGGCTAACTTTCTTATACACTTTCTTCTATGAGCATTGATAATTGATATAGAAAATTATTTTACTTTCTTGATTTTTATGTTTTTAATCATTTAGTATGGACTTCCTTTTTGATTCGAAATAAAGCTTTTAAAATTCATTAATTCTTATCATATTTTTTTACAAATAATAATCTTTATAAATCTAAGATATTTTGTTTTCCTGTTGGTGCCAACCAAGTTTAAATTTATATTCAGCTTACCTTTGGCTATAAATGAAAAAATAATAGCTTTATTTAATTGTTAGTGGTAAATACCATTTAGCTACAACTAAAAGTTAAATAAAGTTATTGCATCAGTTACAATGAAATTTCTTTTATCAAGCTTATAGCAGCTATTAAATAGCTGAATGGTCTGTGCTGTGCCCATCAATGCCACTATTCCTAGGCTTGGTTTCCATCATAGATGCTTGAAGTGGTTTGAAACTGCTTTTTGAATCTTAAATCCTGGCCGAATTAGCCTTTTTATTCAGAAAATGGTCTTAAACAGATAAACCAAACAATCTTTTAAAGTTTTGTTTAAATTTAATTGTTTAAAAATATTACATTTTATTTACACTGTGAGGTTTACAATGTTTCTCTTAAATTCATTTAGAAAATGTTTCAAACTTTAAAATAGGTTGATTTTAAAATTGATTTTTTAATTGTTACAATTTATGCAATGCATTCTGTGTTTGCTTGTTCCTTTAACGCATGCAATCAATTTTCAAAGTGCAGTGTATGTTTTATGCTTGTGTGAGGGATGAGGAGAGAGAGTGAGATCATCAGTCAAGAATGGAAAGAATTACATTTTACCTATGTTGTAAAATTCATATGATGTACAACAAAATATTCTTATTTTTAACCTAATTAAAGATTTGTTGACTTAATGTGTGTGCATGAACACTTATTTCAAATTTCATTTGTTTGATTATTTTGTATTTAGTTATTTTGTGCAAAACATGAAAATTGTTTGTATTAACCACACTAAATAGAAATATTTTACTTATGCATAAAAGTTATTATCCCTTAGGAAATTTTCATATATTCTACCAATAATTTACAGTAATTAAGAGGTTTCCTTTTTATGAACTAAATAATAAGTATAAATGTTTCATTAAAATTGTATCATTTTCAAATGCAGTTTTCCTTTTAGATCAACCGAGGAAACAAATAATTTATCAGCCTATGGATACGGCTGCTTTAGAAGAAGCTAGAAAAGAAAGAGAGAAAGAAGTGAAAATGTATAGTGTCATTCGTGAAATTTCAACTTATTTTATTTTTCTTTGGATTATTACAATTCTTAGTTATGGAAACAGAGATCCAAGTAACTTTTATTTAAGAGAAGCTCTTATCAATGGATTTATAAAACCAGATGATCAATGGGTTGATTTCCGTAATGTAAGTATATTGTACGTGTGTGTGCACACTTGCTTATCTGAAACAATTCGCTTGAATATGCCACTTGGTATAAAATATAAACATTGAATTTTTGTATTAATACAAATGTCAATAAAATCATCATAATTTATTCATTTAGTTTATAATTTAACATATTAAACGACATTATTGTATTACATTTTTAGGAGGCATTAAAATTGGTTAGTTTATAAAAACAAATTTGTATTTTTTTAAAAAATCTTTTCAGTTTATTAAAATAAACCTTATAATTATATTTACTCAGAAATTGTAAGGTATTGCTTAAAAGTAAAAGTAATATAAAATCAGAATTTAAAATGTTTATTTACATAATATTTAAGTTATGCGTCAAAATTTTTTCAAGCTGTAACATCATTTTCAAGGAATTACCTGTAATATAATCGATTTTTTAAAATTTATTTTTTAGGTTAATACAGAAAAAAGATTTTGGAACTGGACATATAATGCCCTCGTACCCGAATTATTTGCTGGCAAATGGTACAATGGGAGAAGTCCGTTAGGGTTACGATTATTTTTAGATGATCGAAATAATTTGAAAATAGGATACGCAGTACTGAGACAAGTTCGTGTACATCCCAGTAAGTGTGAAATATAAATAAGATTATGAAAAATTACTTAAATTATAGTATTGTAAAATGCAAGAGTTATTTATACATAATTAAAAATTATATTTAAAGGAAACTTTAATGCATCTGAACGGGAGAAAACATCCTTTACAAAATTTTTAATTTTTCAACTATCAAGAATTTTTGACAAAAGCCAATTTTCAAAAGTAAAGGTTAATGGCTATTCTTAAAAAATATAATGAAAACTAAAATGATTAAATAAGTGATTCAAAGTTTAATATATAACTAGAAATACACTGCTGTCCACCGTAAATGCAACACCTTGAAGGAAGCATGCAAATAACTTGACATTTACAACATGGATTAGCAGAGGTGAGATATGCAAATGATTAGAATTTTAGCGCAGACGCACACCACACGCGACTGTGGCACCACTTCAAATTATAATTGTGATTTTTTCAAAAAGGATCAATTATGTCTCGTAGATTATCAGCTATCATTTTTTATCAAGTATTCAAGTTCAATAGAAGAAGGATAGCGGTCTACCGAGATTGTGGATTTCCTTTCAGGGAAATCGGCAGTCCTCTTGGACAAAACCAAAAAACTGTAATGTGGATATGTGATCTTTGGATGCAGGAGGGTGCGACGGACCGACGAGTTCGATCGCATCCACCTCGGTGCACCACTTCACATGATGACAGGCAAATTCTGCACATGGCAGTGAGGAATCGCTCAGCCACATCACGAACCATAGCACAGCACATTCAGTCGGTAACACATCATCCAGTGTCAATCGGTAGCGCATCATCCATGCATACCATTCAATGCTGTTTACAGCTGAGTGGTCTGTCCAAAAGACGTCCATTGCTCCATCTACTCTTGACACAGAACCACAGGCATTTCTGCCTCTAATGGCACGATGAAAAAAGGATGTGGATGACAGAATGGAATGAAATCGTCTTTTCTGGTGAGTCAGGCTCCTGTTAGCAACATCACGATATTCACATTCGAGTCTGGAGACACCATGGAGAGAGGATGCTGAACAACTGCGTTATGCACCATCAAACTGATCCTGCACCTGGTATTATGGTATGGGGCAGTATTGGATATCATTCGCACTCCTCTAGTATGCATTGCCGGTACTTGAAGCAAACAGCGCTGCATCTCCGAGTTGTTGGAGCCAATTGTCTTTCCTTACCTTCAGAGCTTGCCCACAGCCATATTTCAACAGGATAATGCATGACCAAAAGTGACACGCATTGTCCAAGGGTTTTTCCTCAATCACCAGATTGAATTGTTTCCCTGGCCAACTCGCTCTCCTGATTCTTCGCCGATAGAAAGCATGTGATTCTTGGTTGCTCAACGATTGACCCAGATAACATCCTTAGCTGCCACACCAGATCAATTTTTGGCTACTTGTGGAAGCTGCTTGGTCTGCTGTACCCAAAGAACACATCCAAGTCTCTTTGAGTCAACACCTAGGCCTGTAGCAGTGGTGATCTTCAACAATGACGGCTATTAATTTTAGCATTAACCACACTACACAGAAGTCTATAAATTTAATCATTTGATACTTGGTTAATATATTATCTACAAATAAATTTTGTTGAGATACCTCTTTTTTTTCTTGGTGTTGCAATTCGGGTGGCCAGCAGTGTCTATTACAGGTACAGGCAAATAATGGATAATATATATATATATATATATATATATATATATATATATATATATATATATATATATATATATACATTTATCTTAAATAATTGTAGCTTTGTATATCTTTTTTTTCTGATTTGTTATCTGTATTCATATTAATTTAGTGTTTCTAATATGTATATGTATAATTAATAGTATATGTCTAATATGTATCTAATATGTAATTTCTAAGATATTTTTCTTTTTTGAAAAATATGAATTACTGAATTAAATATATTTTTATAATTATAATATCTCTGCATGAGGTACATATTTATATATATATAGTATATATATATATATATATATATATATATATATATATATATATATATATATATATATATATATTTAAAGCCTTAGTTTATTTTAAATTAAACTTTTTTTAGGAAGCTGCAAAGTATCTTGGTTGATGGAGACTATTACACCTGAATGTGCTGGATTCGGGCGTATGACACATGAAGATGGTACTTTGTATACAAAAGGATGGGTAGAAGTGAATTCTACGCAGACATCTGTTCCACCAGAATACAAATATTTGACAGCTTCTCAGTTGAGAGGCTATCCATTTTGGGGACAAATTGATTGGTATGGTGGGGGAGGATATGTAATTCCTTTGGAGGCTAAGCGAGATAGTGACATTGATTCTCTTATTTCACGATTACAGCGAATAGAAAAAGAAGGTTGGATTGATAAACATACTCGAGCAATCTTCGTGGAATTTGGTGTTTATAACGCTCAAATTAATCTTTTCTGTGCTCTTACCATTGTAGCCGAATTTGTACCTGGTGGTGGCATCATTCCTTATTATCACATTGATCCTCTTCGTCTTTTGAATTATCACACAGGATTTGGATTGATTGAATTGGTAGTGGAAATTCTCTTTGTACTTTTCACTATTTATTTTACTGTGAAGGAAGTTAGAAACATCATTGGACAAGGCTGTGATTATTTTCACCAATATTGGAATGTTGCTGAAATTGTGAGCATAATAGTGTCTTACACTGGTATTGCCAATCACATATATAAGCTATTTGCAACCGCTGAAATCTTACGCATATTCACTCAGACAAAAGGAACTGGTTACGTAAAGCTGCAAGAAGCTGTGTTGCTCAATGAGCTATTTTGCTACCAGATAGGCATTGTGATGTCAATTTCTACCCTAAAGTTCTTAAAGCTTTTACGCTTCAATAAGCGAATTGGTATACTTAGCAGCACATTACGACTGTGCGCTCAGGAATTGCAGAGTTATTCTGTTTGCTTGATGGTTGTGTTTATGGCTTTTGTAATTCTCTTCTGGCTTTTGTTAGGTCGATTTGTCTGGGAATTTTCATCGTTTATATATTCGCTTGAATCTTCAATCAGTATGATGTTGAAGAAATTCAATTATGATGAAATGCAAGCTGCTCAACCTGTATTGACTCCTATTGCTTTTTTCACGTTTTCCCTGGCCACTTCATTGGTTCTTATCAATATTCTGTTGAGTATCATCATTAGATCGTTTGAAGATGTAAAGCATGACGTCAGCATGCAAAGCAACGAATATGAAGTGTTAGATTTCTTCATTAATAGAGTAAAAATGATAACAGGTATTGGTACAGCTAAAGTTCGTCCTTTGCCTAGCATGTACAGAGATAAGAAGAAACCTCAAGATTCTGTTTCTTCATTTCCTGATAAAGTAGACAGATTAGTGGATTTCATCAATGACTTTTACTTTGATAACCAAATGGATTTCAACAGTAAGGAATTTTTGAAGAAAATGAATACTACTACATCCTTTGTACAAGAGAAAAGAAATTCTAGACCAGTTTTGAAAAGTAAAATACCAAAAAGTGTTTCTGGGCAATTTGATGACTTTTAATTTATTTATCTCACTTAAAAATCTGAAAAAATATATAGAAAAGTAAACTTTATAACTGAAACTGTACCACTTTGTTCTTTTTATTATTATTTTTAATAATATTTTTATTTTAATGATGTATTAAAAGGCCTACTTTTTTGTATATTGTTTCAAAATGTTTTAATTTGAAAATGCTTTTTAAGTCGTTTGAAAATTTAATGCAATTCAAACCTTGATATTCACTTAATATATCCTTTAAAAATGTTTAGAATAGATATTTGTCTCATACTATAAACAAGGCAACAAAAACAGTTAATTAAATTAATGGTGTGCAAAAAAAGTAAAGATTTTATTATACCAAAGTTCATAGTTTTCCTTTGCTTTTTCACTTGAACCTAAAATGTAACTTAGAAAGTTATAGTATTACTATTTCTTAAGTTACTTTTTTACTTTAAATCAAAATAATCCTCTGAATTATACATTATTATGTTACTAATCAAGTTATTTTTATCATCAATATAATAAATTACATACCAAATTGTTATCAACTTTAAAAAGTTCTGAAATGATCTCAGAATTTTATGTTTTTTAAAATTTATATTTTTCAATTACATATATTTTCCTTTTCTTCTAATAATGTTTTAATAAAATCTTCTTTTAGTGAATAAAATTCACCATAACATGAATTAAATCGATTTTCGACTGTTTTCATAAATAAAAATGAAGTGTTATGTTTGAAATAAGAGAGAAAAAAGTACATAATTTATCAAATTGTGTGCATTTGTAAACTTAGAGTTATTTATAGAAATACATATTTCATTTTGAAAGTGTATTATAGCTTCTCTAGCCTTTTAACCATATATTTTTATTTGAGAAATAATAATTTATACATAAAATCTTAATTTTGTTTATAGTTACTTCCTTGAAATGTGTATCTATTTATGCTTCTTAGATTTGCGATCCATTTTACTTTTGTCATTCACTTTTGTATAAAATATACTCATAATTTCAATTAATAAAAATGCAATTATATGCCTCTTTATGCACCTACTTTGAAATATAATTCTTGTTTCTTGCATACAGTGTATACTGTATTTGACGGAAGATACTAAAGTTACTCAAAATAAACATTTTAGATGCATTATTTTGTGAGTTTATTTTGCTTTATTTTATTTGCATTTTAAAACAGTGTAAACACAATGAATCATTTAGTTTTACAAAGAAATTGAAAAAATGGGCGATATTTTCTTCACAAAATGAGAAAGATATATATAACATGAAACAGTTTGAAATAATTACAATTAGTTAAATTAGTAGGTTATTTTTTTTTATTCTTCAGTGCAAACAGAGTTATTTAAAAATAGCTTTTTTATTTATATTCATTTATTTATTTTTTAGGAATGATAAGTAATTAGTCAAAATTGTGATGAAGAAAGGATTTGTAATTTTATTGCGAAATTGTAATACAGAACTTGAAAAAATATTTTCTGAACACAATATTTTCTGAAACAAATATTATATGGGGCAGGCTAAGATTGAGCGATTAATATTCTATTCCATAAATTCAAAGAAAATAATAAAAATTTCATTCAGAAATCCTTATTTTAATATTTAATGTAGAAAAATAAGTGTATATCAATATTAGTGCATCAGGGAATAGTACAGTAGTAAATTGAAACTTTGTGTAACTTTTTTTTAAATTCTTGTGATCAGTGTCTCTACATGGTGATTTGTGTTTACAGAATTTTATTATAAAACTTAACAATAGATGTATAAGATCTAATTCGCCTATAGATAATTATTCAATGTAGAACACAATTTGTAAAACATTAATTGTTTTTGCTTGACTGAATGCACATAGCTTATGTTTGCAAGATGTTACTAATAAGTAGAAAATATCTTGCAAATGTAATCTGCATTTTTATATAATAGGTTTTGCGAATATTATTAATCAAGTAACTCTTACTTTTTTCTTGTAATCAAAATAACAATGTTGATATTAGATTTTTAGAAAGTATACTTGAATAATAAATATAGATCTTCACTTTTTTTCTACAGCATTATTTTGTGTTAATTTGCAGTAGCTCTCAAAAATATTCCCACACTTTATAAATTAATAAAAATTTTACTGTGTCTTAAAACTGAATTTGGATATTCTGGTCAGTTTTTCACATTATATCCGTAGATTTTTTTTTTTTATGTGTAAGTTAAAATGCTGGGTATCTGAGAGAAAAGACGTCATAAAAGTGGTCGTACACCAAAATATTTTTTAAATAAAATGATATAGTTATGTCTTTCTCTTCAATTTTGTATTTTAGGTTCATTTAATATAAATGTTTTCCTTCTAATAAATTATTTTCTTGGAAGGAGAGAAACAACTTATAACATTCAAAAATTAATTATTTTATCATATATATATATATATATATATATATATATATATATATATAGTGGAAAATTATTGAATTTATTGTACAATATGTCATATAAACGCTTTAAAGAATAAAATCGCGCCTAAAAATAGAAGAAAAGACTTATCAAAAAAGTTAAGTCAAAGCGACGAGTAATTCATCCTCAAATTTTCAACAGCCCATGTTTTAGTAAAAATTTCTACAGAATTAAATAAGTGAAAATTTTCTACTTCGATTTCACCTGCAATTGTTCGACGAATGCTCTGGTTTGTTAGGAATTATGGGCTAACGGGACAAACATTTTACAGTCACTGTTAGACAAAAAGTTAAGGGTTATGAACTAAATAAATTGGTAGACTTAAGCCAGGCGGCCAGCAAAATAAATTAAAAATGTGTAGTTACATCACAGCTCCCCTTATTGGGAATAATTAAGTCTCTCTTATAATTTAATTATTAATTTTAATTTCAAATACTTTCATATAGCTTGAACAGTTGTTATAGCTTTATTGGAAGAAAGCAGATTTAATATTTTAACCCCTAGAAGACTGACACAATGAACATTAAAATATTTCCTAAAGTTAAAAAAAATTGGGTGGAAAGAAGAGGAAGGTGCCAGCGCAGGTTTCGACCTCTTTATGGAACGAGTGGCTGCTTTTAGTGATTGGTAGAAGCAGTTAGATGGAAGAATTATAATCTAATCAAACCAACAATAATAGGTGGTCAAGTGCAAATAACATTAAAAAAGTGCGATTTGTAGTCACTTCATATTAAAAAATTATTAAACTGGTAAATATTCTGGAATATATAGTACATTTTGCAAATTTATTAGCTTAATGTATCGTACATTTTGACAAACTACATAATTTATCAAAATGAATATAAAGACAAAATATATAAGTCAAATATGTGTAGTAAAATGTATAGTTTTAAATTATATAATTATGGGTGTATTTCTTTGTATGACTTGCTTGAGATTTAAATATTTCTAAGTAAAGTAATAATTGTTATAAAACACATAAGAATTAAAAAGAAAAACTTTTTAGAAAAATTTAAATTATACTTTAAAATTTGCACCAATTTAAAAATGTAAAAAATTTAACTTGAAATTGAAAAATACATTAAAATATGAAAAAAACAAATTATTAAGTGCATTTGTAATTCATGTCGCACCTAATATACTCAAAAAATGTTTTAAATAAAAGAAATACAAAAGTGGAATTTTGAATATTTATTGGCCAAAATGTTTGTCTAAATATTTAAATAAAAAGAAGTAATTTTGAAAATAAACTGTCAAAAAAAGAATTTTGAAAAAGTTCTTTCGCCTAATCCTCCGTTCACTCCATTCCTTCAACTGGGCCGCTCCTTTCCACTCGGATGTCTTTCAGCTGATCCAACATCTGATGCGAACCGAAACAGAATCCGGATCTGTCTTCCAGCTTTCTTATTCTTTTCTGTTGGTCTGATTCTGTGTGTTGATCTTCAAACTTTTTTCTGTGGGGCTACTGATTTTTCTGATGTTATTTGAAAATTGAAAAAGTCGAATCTTATTTTTAAATTTTTATCCTTTTTTTTGTACTTTGCAAAGTGTCCTTTTAGTTAGAAAATAAATGTATAAAATTATAAATTTAATGTATAATCAAATAAATTTAAAAAAAAAACAGAAATACGAAATAAAATGAATTTAGGAAATATTTTAAATCTAGATTGGTTTTAGTCGAATAGGAAAAAAACTTGCTTTGAAGGAAAATAATAGGTACATTTATACCTAAGTGCTCATCTATTTATAAATATTTAAATGTTATTCAAAAAATGAATATAAATTAAGTTTAATAATCAAGTAGTTTAAATACCTGTAATTTATAAAAATTAGGTAAATTCATACCTAAATATGTTCATAAAAAATCTAAAGAGATAGATTGAGAAGCTTACCTAAAAATGCTCTAAGAAATTTTTTAATTTGAAAATTATACACATTTTAAATTTTGACTATTTTATAGAAAGAAACTAATTTATTTTAAAAAAATGATGAATATTTTATAGTTATAAATATAGGTAAATACATACCTAAAAAAAGATGCGTTCAAAAAAGGATGCAATTTAGAAGATAAGAAGAATTTTAAAAGATTAGATTTCAGGTACATTTTTAATACCTGCAGTGAATAAATGTGAATTTCTTTGTTGTAAAATTTTGAAGAATAAGATGGTTTATTTTTGTTATTAAAATGATAAATTTTGAAATGTTCCCTAAACTTAAGCTTGTAAATTAGAAGAGGACACTTCGCGTTTTTAAAATACTGTTTTAAAAATTATGTAATTATTTTTTATTGTAAATTTTAAAATGTGTGTGTGTGTGGTTTTAAATTACTTTGTTTTGTGTAAATATGTTTAAGATTAAAATTTTCCTTTTAATTTTGGGTTGTTATTTTCTAAGCTGCTTAAATGCGGGAATGTTGTCGGTGATTAAATATTTGCTATTGAGTCTCCGAATTCTGTTTCCACTTCATCATACTTCATTCCCGATCTTTGCTTTAGCCAATCCGATTCTTCCACTGTGCATTCTTTATTTATGTATTCCTAAAAATAATAAAAAGCAGAAAAATCATTAATGGACAAATACTTAATAAGTAGTTATTGAAGAAACTAAAGATCAATGCTTACTTTTTTTTATCCCCTTTCTTTTTTATGACAAGATGTTAAGTTTTTAAGTCTTTGCCAGCATTTTCTCAAAAATGATGTCTTCTTTTCAGATGATGTTTTGTTTTCTGAGATGATCGGATCTTCGTAGTTTTTACCAGCATTTATTTTTCTTGTTTGTTTCATAAAAATGTCTTTTTCGGTATTTATTCCAACTTGGGATGTTTTGTTCTGTTGTTCTTCATATGAGCATTTGTCCCCGATGGTAGGTTTTGATAGCTGAATTCTTTCCCCGTCTGCTCTTGGATGTTGTTTTGATGTTTCTTTATTGTCTATTGATGTTTTCGAGTCAAAATCCTTATTTGCGATATGTTCCTTTGTCATCAGTTGGGTTGTTTTATCTTGCTGTTCTTGCCATTGAGACTGGAACGGTTCTGCATGATCTGACTGGTTT
This sequence comes from Latrodectus hesperus, assembly GCA_037975125.1. Taxonomy (NCBI): domain Eukaryota; kingdom Metazoa; phylum Arthropoda; class Arachnida; order Araneae; family Theridiidae; genus Latrodectus; species Latrodectus hesperus. The sequence continues at coordinate 44,020,893 of CM075854.1, read as the reverse complement.
TTAAAAGGTGATTTTGAATTAGGTTTTAATACTTCTAAGGCTATGGCTAAATTTTCCTCATTTCTTTTCTCTTCGAATTGGTGATTGAACAAAAAGTAACTTTGAGCTATGCAATGTAATGACATGATGTTTGTTGTATCGTTCTCGCTTTTTTCTATGTCTTTTTCGAACTGCAGTGAGAAAATGTCGTGTAATTCTGGATCGAATGGTTCATTTAATGTTTTTGGTGGATCTTTTCCTATTGTATATTCTATTGTTACGAAATGTTCACAATTATCTTCACTGAGAGCTATATCTCTCTCAAATTTTAAAGAAAATATGTCATAATCAGGGTTTTTATAAGGACTGTTTTGGATATTTTCCCCCGACGATGAAGAGGAGAGACTTATGCCATCGATATCAATTTCCAGATCTTTTTCATTTCCGTTTTTCTCTGTCACTCCAGCCTCTTCCAGATGTTGACCTTCGTCGTAATCCTCTTCTTCAATAGTGGACAAGCTTGATGACTTCAGATGGACATAACTGGGGGTCATTCCCACATCACTTTGTATTTTAAAACTAGGAAAAGGAAAAACAATGGTTGAGAAAAAGTGTGCAGTCTTTATCTTAGATGAAATAACATGTCTATCATTATTTGCAATAATTTACTCTCGCTCATTGACAATATTACTCATTTTATCACGTGTAACACATCATTTAAAATGAAAGAAATTTATAAGCTGTTATAAATTGCAGATGTCATAACTTTTTGTAAAACATATCAATAATATTTTATTAATTACAAAAGTAATAACATATTTATTGAACTTTCATTTTTCATCATAAACAAGTGCGGATAAAATTTTTCAACCATCCGAAGATCAGTTTATAGTATATCTGGATAAGATTTTATCATTATTTTTATTGAATACTATTTTATCTCTTTTATTCCAATGTAAATAATAGTTAAAAGATAGCAAAAGAAAGCTTTATGAAATAAATATAAAAATAAATTGAAAATAGAAAATGAATTAAACTGTTCAAAATTTATAATTTCATTTCAAACTATGTATGAACGATATTTGATGAAAATCTTTATATAAACAATGCCTTAAAATATGGTCTTTAAATATCTACAAGCAGTTCAATATTTGAATATATTTTGTAATATAAATCAAAGTTATATTTTCCCCCAAATTACCCATATCTCTAAAGAGTGAAGATTTTATATTTTGCTTTCTGAAAAATACTTAGGGTTTGTTAATTAGGTTTTTGACTTTATTGTGAATTTTCTTTAATAAGGTTATTTTAAATATATACACCCATTTTTTTCATAAACAATCTGGATTTTTCCTCTGTTGTGAATAATTTTTATATATTGTTAATCCTGTTTTATTTTCACATTTCACTTAAATTATGAAAGGGAAATTCATTCCTGTGAAGATTAAGCAATTAAAATCTTTCTCTCTTTAAAACTAATCATTTGGACATGAATACGATAATGATAGATCCATTTCTGAGATGCGTGTTACTCATGGTTAAAAATGCAGCTATCGTGCTTTTTCTTAAATATAATTCTATATATCTGCAGAATTAAGGATTTTGGCATATTAGGACTATTTATTATGACATCTTTTGACGCAGCTGCCGTATATATATTTATACGGCATCATGATTAATCATGATACGGATATCATGATTAATTTCTAAATTTGGAGGGTTTTTTTGTGGATTTTCTTGTTTATCTAGAAACCTGGTTTTATATTACGTCATAGAGATGGGGAATAATAAGAATTATGTAGAGAATTTTACTTTGGCAATCCTAGTATTTATGTCATCGCGGGCCACCCAACTTGTCTAGTGGTCAGCGTGTCTGACTGCGGATAAGGAGGTCCTGGGTTCGAATCCCGGTTCGGGCATGGATGTACTTTCTCTCTTTGTCTATCCTGTCTTTGTCCTTTCCTTGTATGAATGAGGTGTGAATGGTTGCCTACCCTATAAACGGGTCCCTATGGCATGTGTGTACTGAGGAAATCAGACTCCACACCAAAATATGGTTCAGTTGGAAAAGTGGAGCTGCACACCCCATGTTGCCACCCTAGCTGGCACACGACAATGAATGAATGAATATCATTGCGAAGAAATTTAGAATAGTTTGTTCCCTTTTCGGATTTTAATTATATTTTCTTTTTTTAAATCTTAATGTTTCAGAAAAATATATTTATGGTTTTTTATTTTATCAGATTTACATTTATTATTTAGACACATATGCTTTTGTCAAGAACATATTATGTCACGGTTAAGACATCTTCACGGTATTACTTCACTATTACGTCATCTTCGCAAGCATTTCTTCATCGCCAAAAAAATTCAGAAATTGGCATAATGGATTATATGACAGCTATGCACATATTTGTAATCTTCTATTGGTGGTTTTCCATTGTAACCCATACGATGATCGCCGTAACGGGAAAGAAAATAATCGTTAATTACTGTCGTTAATATTTCACTTACATGCATCGTGTATTGCTTAAAGAGGTTTTCTTGTTTGGAAAGTACTAAAAAAATGGCACAAAGTGCCATAGAATCCTAATGTGCCGTAAAATCCATGATTTCATGTTTCTGAATTTTTTGCCGATGAAGAAATGTTGCCAAGATGACGTATTGTGTGCAATGACGTAAATACTAAATTTGCCAAAATAGAATTTTCTGCATAATTCTTATAGGTCTCCATATGTATGACGTAATTAAAACGAGGTTGCCAGATACATAAGAAAATCTGCGAAAAAATTGCCAATCTCAGAATTTGGCATCATGAATTATACGGCACTTGTGCCAAAAAAATAATACAAACATTTCATATTTACATTTTATAAAATAAATAATTATCACTTATCGACAAAATTTGCTTAAACGCCAATATTAATCTCTGGGGAAAACTGTTAAGCAATAGCATCGGTAATCGAAAGCGTAAAATATTGTAATAGTACCTTTTATTCAATGAAACAAAATTAAATTTTGCTGCATTTGGCTACTTTTACTTTTAGTGATTTCTGACAATAATGCTTCTTTTAACCAACAGAATTATCACCAAGAAATATTATGCACCAACTAGCTTTAGCTTTACTTAGCATTTTATTTGTTTACCATTGTTTATCACCTTTTATTCAATTTTTGCTCAAAAAAATTCAATTGCTGTATATTATATTTAATTTAAAATTTAGAGCCAATAAAATCATCATATCTACGCTAAATTATTTTCTCTTCTCCGTTAGGAACATATTTTTTCTTTAAGAAGATAAGCGGAGGTGTAATTCAAAAGTACCCATCTATATGCATTTGATTAAAATATTATATTGCACATTTCAACATATTATTCATAAAACGACAAAGACATTTTTTCTTAAAGGCTATGTTTCATAAAAGAGCCCTTTAAAATTTACAATTTAAGTATTCTATGAAGTACTACTGCAGAAAAAATTCGCTGCACCTAAATGAAATTAAATAGAAAAAATTCATTTACTTTTATAAATTTTTTATTTTTATATATTTAGTTTAATCTCTTATTGGTAAATAGGAAAAGGAAGTAAAAAAATTTTTTACCATTTATGATACTAGAGATCAGGTACTTGAGTTTCTAGTTTTTCTTAAAAACAAACTCAAGGGGTAAAAAGTAATGAAAAGTAATGTTTTTTTTAGTATTTTGTGTTGGGTTTATATTAAGTGAACCCAAAATATCGAGTAAATACGATTGATTTATATTGACATCTTGGCTGAATCATATTTGGACCAACCTTATCGACAAGCTCAACAAATCAAAGAATTGCAGAATCTGTCACTCGAAGCAATATAATCCCGAGTAAAAAAAAATTCTTGTAAAATTTATTTCTGTTTATTTTGTAATATTGTTTAAGATGATGTGTTATAAGCTTTTTTAAAAAATAAAATACATTTCTGATGTTCATGTTTAAATGAGAATAATGGATAACAGCGCATTGGATACATCTTTTCATTGATATTGTACACATTTTATGTTTAAATTGAAACACTTTTTGCCATTTTTCGCCAAGAGTTGCGCCAAAATAAGATTTTACTGATGACTTAATTTTTTACTTACATTCTCTTTTGCAAAAATTTTAAGCGTCGAGACATGCTGGCAAGTTGGATGTTCTCAAAATGAATTATTGTAAATTGCTTTTGAAAAAACTTTGGTTTACTCAGTTTATTGCAGATGTTATTGCTATTGAAGGTTAAGTTACTTGGATGATAAAAAAACGCAACCTATTATCAAGAAGTTTTAGAAGAAAGGGGACGAAATTCACTGTTGCACGATCATTGTCGATTATGCCTCATTGTTATTTCAAGTGATTGTTACAAATTTGTAACAATCGTTTAAAATAACAATGATTCCATATAGTTTGTATTTTTTATCATTATTTAATTTCATCATATTGTGTCTTGTTGTTCATTGTTGGGCTAATTTAAAACTTTTAATTACATTGAAAAAGATGGTTTTTATAGGATCTCAAAATTAAGAAAGCGTTTTCATAAATTGTCGACAATCGATTTCTTATGATATGATTAATTTGTAAGAACTTAGCTAATAGCAATCTTGTCAATGAATAGTAAATGGCATTTCTCCATTTATATTACAAAAATTATCTTTGAGAAAGAGACCAGCATTATGAAAATCATCATATCTTTATAGAATAACCGAAAGCTTTTGAGAATAATTCTTATTTGGCATTGTATAATGTCAAACAAGCCAACAGCTTAAAACAGAGGCTTCCTTGTGATTGACTTTCACTTTTTTTATTTAATGGGAAATATTCACGTGTAAAGAAGGAGAAAACCAGAAAAATTCGCTAGCAACTCTCATAATTGGCAAAAATAGAAGTGTTATATCCTTCTCCCATTATTCAAAACGGGGTGGGAATAAACCCAGGACATTTCGTTCCGAAGAGCGTTGCTCTGTTATTTAAGTCCGCCATACACGATACATTTCATATCCATCTCCCATTATTCAAAACTGGGTGGGAATAAACCCAGGACATTTCGTTCCGTAGAGAGTGGTTCTGTAACTAAAATCCTCCATATACGATACATTTCTGCTTTTGAATCTGGATGATAGCTAAAAAAATATACCGTGTGTGGAGTAGTATGACGGGTTCACGATAATTCAAGCAAGCTCTGATATTTCTCCCAACAAGGGACTAATCGCAAAAAGTAAAGAGCAGATTCCAGCTACCAAGTGCCTCTTCCCATAAAGTTATAAGGTACTCATGGCGACACTTAAGAAAATAGTATTTACTGAAACTTCCTAGTTTCCGTTATTTGCTAAAATGCCGACACAGGTGCCGTATAATCCATGATGCCAAATTCTGAGATTGGCGATTTTTTGGTGGACTTTCTTATGTATCTGGCAACCTCGTTTTTATTATGTCATACATATGGAGACCTATAAGAATTATGCAGAAAATTCTGTTTTAGTAACCTTAATATTTTACGTCATCACGCACGTCACAATACGTCCTTTTGGCAACATTTTTTCATCGCCAAAAAATTCAGAATTTGGAATCATGGATTATACGGCATTTGTGCAAAAATGCCTATAAAAAATAATACAAGAATTCACAAAAGCATATAAATATGAGTCTTATTTGTGGCAAATTTTAAACATTGATTATACGAATCAAATAAAAAGAAAGCGTATAAAAAATTATAAGAGATTTAAAAAAATTGATGAAAATTTGCTACTATGAATGAAGTGAAAAAATTTGTTACGTCTATTTATGTTAGTACAATGAAATATTATTATTAATAATATAATGAATGCTTAAAACTATTTGATTTACTCTTTATGAAAACATGAAACATTATAATTCAGTTAATGATTTGCATTAAAATTTTCCTTTATTAATCCCATTTCATTTGAAACTATCAGCTTACTCTGTTTTAATTAAATAAAAAAAAATATACAAAAATTTTAAATTAATTTATTCAATCCAATTTGGATTTTTTGATCTTTTATTACAAGTAATGATTTAATCAATAAATGATTTTAAAAATTACGTTTACCCTCAAACATTCCTTATGGGGAACATCCTTATTACAACCGACTCACGTTTTCTGTATCATTTCCATCAAAGTTAAGAGAAATAATTGCTCTGAATTTTAAATCTTCGTACGTTCTGCCTGTTATCCGAAAGCGCAAAGTCGCATTCAATCGTTCACAATTTTTGAGAATCGAGGTCTTAAAAAATGCATGAATAAATCCCATTTTTATAATTGAATGTGTTACCTTACTCACCAAACTTTCTACAATTCTTCATTCATCGTAATATAATTTAAAAAAATTCTTATCTTCTGAGTGTATATCTTTAATCAAATTAAGATGTAAAACAGGTTTTCTCGGAAGCAGCCAATTTTTTTGCACCATCACAATTCAGAGCAACAGCCAGCAATATTCCGAAAGTAACTCGAGCAGTAAAACTGATAGAATAGCTCTTTTAACTGAGGAAATTTTTGGTGCTTTTTGTTTTGAATTGACAAGGCATGCATTTTAAGTCAAAAGCCATAATTGTTGAGAAATGTCGCCTTTAAAAGTCACTTTCCTTTCATATGTGCTTCCCTGGTAAAGAGAATTCGAAAAGACAAGATGTACCGTATGTGAGCTCAATTAATTTCTACCTTTCTTAACAGTACTAAATTCAAAATCCTATCGTGTATGGAGGGCTTAAGTCACAGTAAGCACGAAATAGTTCTTCCTGCTGCATTCTCATGAAACTTTAATTCATGAAATATACTCTAAGAAAAATAAATTGTTCTTTCCTCTCTCTGTTACGGATACCAAACTCATGACTATAGCTAAAATCACTGAATGGTTCTCATGAATCCACCATTTTCTTTACCAGTGTAATTAGTACTTTTGATCTCTCATTGCATCGCCATTAAGATGAGTAAGTAAAACAAATAAATTCATTCTAATACACACACACAAATAATAGTCAAGAACCAATAAACTAATGATGTTCAACTACATCATTGGGTTTGTTTCGAGTTCCTTTTTCCGATCATTTGACCGATCATCTGCTCTATGATTCAAGTGTTGACAACCTCATTTATCCTTGTTCCTGTGGCTTTGACTCATATAAGAATATATACCACTACACTTTTAGCCACCTTTAATGCAATACCCTGAAGGAAGCATGCAAATATCATGAAGTTTTCAACATGCATTAGCGGGGGTAAGATATGCAAATGATTAGAATTTCAGAGCCGACGCACATCACGCACGACTGTGGTGCCGCTTCAAAGCGCTATTCAAGGCTTGGAGATTTCGACCATTTCAAGTTTGGCTATTGTGTTCTTCTTGTGGTTTTTTCAAAAAAATACAAAAGAAATGAACGATCACTTATGCCACGTAGAAAATAGCGATCATTTTTTGATCAAGTGTCCGAGTTTGACAGAGGACGGATAGTGGCCTACTGAGATTGTGGATTATCTTTTGGGGAAATCGGTAGTCATGTTAGACGAAACCAAACAACTGTAATGCGGATATGTGATTGTTAGATGCCTGAAAATATGACGAACCGACGTGTTCGATCACATCCACCTGACTTCACTACTTCACGTGATAACAGGCAAATTGTGCGCATGGTAGTGACGGATCGCTCAGCGACATCACGAACCATAGCACAGCACATTTAGTCTGTAACGCATCATTCAGTATCTGTGCGTACCATTCGACGTCGATTACAGCAGAGTGGTCAGTTCGAAAGACGCCCATTGCTTTGTCTACCCTTGATGAAAACCCCAGACGTTTCCGCTGCCAATGTTGCGATGAAAGAAAGATGTGGATGGCATAATGGAATTAAGTTGTTTTTACTGACTAGTCACACTTCTATCTGCAGCACCAGGATGGTCGCATTCGAGTATAGCGACAACGTGGAGAGAAGGTGCTGAACAGCTTCGTTATGCACCCTCACACTGGTCCTGCACAGGGTATTATGGTATAGGGCGGTATTGGATACCACTCTCTCACTTCTCCAGTACTTTAAACAGCCAGTGCTACATCTCCGAGACACTGGAGCCAGTTTTTCCTCCTTACCTTCAGGGCTTGCCCACAGCCATTCTTCAACAGGATAATGCGTGACCACAAGTGGAACGCATTGTCCAAGGGTTCTTCATCAAACGCCAGATTGAATTGTTTCCCTGGCAGGCAGCTTGCCTTCCAAATCTTTCGCCGATAGAATAAATGCCCTACCAATAAACTAATGATGCTCAACTACAACTTTGTTTCGAGTTCCTTTTTCATTGCTTTCAAAAGCTAATTATCAAATTTCAAGGTAATTCTCTATGACCTTTGACCGATCATCTGCTCTACGATTCAAGTGTGTACAACCTTATTTATCCTTGCTCCTATGGCTTTGACGCATATAAGAATATATACTACTACACTGCTGGCCACCGTAAATGCAACACCCTGAAGGACGCGTACAAGTGACATGAAATTTACAACATGCATTAGTGGAAGCAAGATATGCAATTGATTAAAATTTCAGCGCAGACGCAAATCTCGAGTACCAGTGGCACCACTTCAAAGCGCTATCTATGGCTTGGAGATTTCGATGATTTCAAGTTCGGCTATTGTGTTTTTCTCGTGTTTTTTTAAAAAACGTTCAATTATGCCTACTTAGTGTTGCAAGGATGGGAAAACACCTAATTTATTCCCGGGAATAAACCGGGTTATTCACCATGGAAATTTTCAAAATTCATAAATTTTCAAAACTGTGGAAAATTTTGAATTTCCTTAAAAATTTAAAAGTTTTTAACCATTAAAACCACATAATATATTTAAAAAGATATATTTTAATTATTTTTACTTTTATTTATGGCAATAGAAATTTCTCAAAACATTTGGAAAAATATGACAGCCATTTGTAAATATTGGAGAGGATTCAAGTTGTGTTCATTGCAATTGTTACTCGTAATGTTTATTATTTGAATGTGTATATATTAAATTTTTGGTCAAAGAAATCGTTAGATATGCTGTCTTTCACAAACATATTCCTCGAAAAATATAATAATATGTAGAAACTTCATTTTATATTTCTTGAAAATATTATTCTACTCTATTATTTATAAACTTAATGTTAAATTAAACGTAGTAGATTAGATTGATAACTGATTCTAAATTTGCATATGAAAATTTTTTATAACGTCAATCGTTAAGGTATATAGATATTCAAATTTGTTTTTTATTAGATATCTGGAGTTACTTTTGATCAATTTAGATAAAAGTAAAAGCCTGGATGTACACATATAGTTTGAAACATTCATTAAATAAAACCACAATAGTTAAAAGATAATTTATAACTATTGTGTTTTTATTTTCTGTGGTTAAATCAGATGTTTAAATATCTGTTTATCGAATCAGATTTTGTACGTATTGTATACAAAAAGACAATCATTTTCTCGTACCATCAAAAGTAATGATGTGAAGTATACTGATAATTTTATTTGGGACGCTTAACATGCAAGATTTTTTTCTTTTGCAAGTTTTTTTATACATAGATATACTTTATAAATGCTTATATAATTGCTGTAGGATTTATTACATAGTGTTGTGTATTTTCTAGAGAAATCTAATGCAGAAATCTTCGTAACGAAACTGATTGCTCATAGATTATAATAAATACTGATTTTTATTAATATTAGTAGAACGTTTTCCCAATTTTTTACCGTTATGTTTATTAAAGTTCACAAATTTGGTGTTTGAGATTTGGAAAATATCTGAACTTTAATACTGTCACATAAAAAAAATATCTGTGTTTAAAATTGCTAATTATTTGCTAGAAATAAAGAAGCAAGAAAATGCTCTCGATATTATTCCTTATTAAAATGAATATATTTTTCATTGGAAATGTTGGCGAGAAATTAAATAGAATAACTAGATTTAATTTAGCATGTTGGATTTCATTACTAGTTGATTTAATTGTTTATCAATGATCTTGCAAATCAGTAATTTTGTTAGACTACGTGACAAGAATATTAAATTTCATTCAATATTATGGACCTTTTAAAATTTGAATATGCATGTTAGTTCCAATAATTTTAGATTTGTTGATATTTATATCACAATTTCGCTTTTACTGAAAGTTATAAGTTAAATAGTGGCTGTTGATGCTAATTGTGATTAATTTGAAGTTACTTAAAATTTTAATGAAGTGTTTCTATAATAAATTTATGTAAATTGGTCCAGTTTGCGTCGATAATAAACTTCTTTATCAGTATTACAAACTTTAAATCCTGTTTGTCCTATCTAGCAGAATCTGTCTCCTATGAGCATTTGCCATTTCCTCTTTTTCAATATCTTGAGATATCTGTTGAGGAAATTTTTTCAATAATTTGGAAAAAATTAAATTTAACTTGGTTGGATAGCGTTTATAATCATATATAAATTATTCCAAGTTTCCTGGATATAGCTTTTGTATTTGTTACATTATAAATTAAAAATGAACTAGATAATAGATAAAAATTTTGATTTTCACCATAATTTTTACCAATTTCATTTTGATTAATTTGTGTAAGCTGAAAAGTGTTCTAAAAGTTCTGCTTAGTTAAAGGATTATGTGTCATATAAAGATGTTTATATATATATAAACATTTTTATATACATTATATATAATATATATACTTATATATATTATATTTATATAATATATATATATATATATTATATATATATATATATATATATATATATATATATATATGTATACATATATATATATATATATATATATATATATATATATATATATATATATATATATATATATATATATATATATATATATATATGCAGGAGCTTAGTGAATCAAGATTGTTTCTCAATTCAAAAATGTGTCTTATGTATTTTCACTATAATTATTATCAACTATTACAGAGAATATGTTGATGGTTGGTAATGACACACTTATATGAGATTGTAAATAATAAGGTTGATGTGTGATACGTTAAACGTTTCTTCAAATAAGAGTTTTTATAAATTCTAAATTACATTGTATTTTACATTTATCCCAGAAAAAACAAACTTTTCATCCATGTATTTGAAATTTTTAAAGTGAGCTGAAGTTCACAAGTCTTCCTTCTGATAGCGTATCTATGACCGACATGCATTGATTTACAATGCATTTAAAATGCTCGAAACTTGCTATTTTAAAATGAGCAATTTTAAGAAGCCAGAAAGGAGGTAGGATATTGTTTCTAGTACCTCGCTACTAGGATTTTCACCTTTCAGCATTACAAGGTCTAAAGTTTTGACAGATTTATATCATTGGGCATCAAGTTGGTGTTCTATGGTGAAAGAAGTAGTTTAAACATTGAAAAGCTGATATTTTTAAGGTTTTATTTAAAATATTTAGTGTCATTTGTTTGTTTTAAATATAGTATTAGTGTTGTTACAGTAAAATACGTAGCTGCAATTTTATACATTATTATTTTAGTACAACAATTTTTGTTTTACCCACTTCAGTTGTCATGTTGAACAATTATATTCATAAAAATCAATCAGTATTTATCAAACAATATTTTTATATTTGTAAACATTGGATGTTTTCTACCATAGAAATAATACCTAATTTTATTTCACAAGGTAACAGGTAGAAACATATTAAGATGGGATCTTTTTACTGTGCAGATTTCTAAATGCATCTGTGCAATTTTTAAAATCCTTTATGAACAAATTGTTTATTGTTACTGCAAGTTTTTAATTGGAAATACACAATTCACAAAATTACAGATTTGTCAATTGTCCTAAAATTTTTGTATTATGTACAAATTTTAATCTTATGTGTAAAAATTCAAGCTGAACTAACTCTTAAAAAATATAGGTTTTTATAACAAGAGCGTAGAAGAATAATATACCTATATTTTCTTATATCAAACTGGCATTAATATTTTCAGAGCTAGTAATTTAACTAAAAATCTTCTTTTGAAAAGAATAACACATTTCAGCCTTTTTATGAAAAGCAAGATGCATTGAATTATAATTATAACAAGATTACGTGAGTGCAAAATGTTAAAGTAGCAAGAACATTTTTTTTCAAAATTCTTTGCTTGATATATATATATATATATATATATATATATATATATATATATATATATATATATATATATATATATATATATATATATACTACTGGCCATTAAAATTGCTACACCAGGAAAGCGGCACACCACACACGTGAAATTTGCAAGACAGGTAGAACTTGCTGTGATATGCAAATGATTAGATTTTCTGCGCATTCATACAAAGCAGGCGACAGTAGCGACATCTAAAACGTGTATAAAACCAGAGATTTGACAGCAGTTTTCTCATACTCTATTTCCGTTTCAACGTTGTTTTCGGCAAAGAAAGTTGTTGTAATGCCTCGTGTAAGAAGAAGAAATGCCTATCAGCACGTGTCTGACTTTGATCGAGGAAGGATTATAGCCTACCGGGATGGAAGTTTATCGTACTGCAATATTGCTGCTCGCGTCAGTCGAGACCCCATGACTGTTAGCAGAATATGAAATCGATGGGTTCAGGACAATCATACTGAACGTCATGCAGGATCTCAGCGACCCCCCATCACTAACAGCAGAGAAGATAGACATCTTATCCGCATGGTCACAAGGGATCGTACAGCCACGTCACGAAACCTGACTCAAGAAAAGGAGTCATTTGCAAGTCAACAAGTTTCTGCTCGAACAGTTTGACGACGCTTGCAGCAGCATGGATTGTCTGCACGGTGACCATTGCTTCGGCTACCATTGACGCTGCGTCACAGACAGGAGCGCCTTCAAAGGTGTGATCAGCGACGAACCTGGATGCGGGAATGGCATCACGTCATCTTTACAGATTAATCTCGGTTCTATATACAGGACAATGATGGCCGCATCCGTGTTTGAAGGCATCGTGGAGAACACGCATTGCCAGCTTGCATTGGACATCACCATACTGGCCCATCTGCTGGAGTGATGGTATGGGGTGCCATTGGATATACCTCTTGTTCGCATTACCGGCACTTTGAACAGCAACCGTTACATTTCCGATGAGTTAAGGCCTGTGACTCTGCCCTATCTTCGAGGCCTCCCTAATGCTTTGTTTCAACAGGATAATGCACGACCGCATGTTGCCCGTACTGTTCTGAACTTCCTCTATACAGAACAGGTTCGACTGTGACCCTGGCCAGCACGTTCTCCTGATCTGTCACCCATTGAGAACGTGTGGTCAATGGTTGCTGAGCGATTGGCACGCCATCACTCACCATCCACTACTGTCGATGAACTGTGACATAGTGTTGAAGCTGCATGGACTGAGATCCCCGTACATGCCATACAATCTCTGTTTGACTCCATGCTTAGGCGGATAAATGCTGTTATTGCAGCCAGAGGTGGCTGCTCTGGGTACTGATTTCTCAAGATCTATACATCCTAATTTCCTGTAAATCTAATCACTAGTTCTTTCCACAATAATGTATGTGTCCAATAAATATCGTTCTGTTATTCACATTCCTTCTTGGTGCAGCAATTTTAATAGCCAGTAGTGTATATATATATATATATATATATATATATATATATATATATATATATATATATATATATATATATATATATATATTAGAAAGCTTTATATTTTTAATTCAAATTTCAAAGTATTTATTCCTAAATCTATAATTTTTTCAAATGCTGAAAGAAATATTTCGAAATTTTTCGGGCAGTTATAGTTTATTCAGCATTCGGTCTAGGAATTTTAAATAGATTTCGTCATCAGCTACTAACATATTTTTTTATTAAATTTGATAAGTTAACATGCTATTAAATTTAATTAATAATTTTTTTCAACGGCGGGCACTTGGGTGACGCACCCTATGCCACAACAAGGCCACAAACTGCTACTCATTTGTCGTTACCCAGCTGGTACCTGTGAACCAAGTCACGGAGGCGAGTAGCGTTACCCGGCCATACCACCACAAACCCGTTTATAGGGTGGGCCACATTCATACTTCATCACAGAAGAAAGGACAGAGAAACACAAACAGAACAGAGAAAGAAGGTAACATCCATGCCCAAACTGGGATTCGAACCCAGGACCCATATCTCAGGAGTCAGGAACGCTAACCACTCAGCCATCGGTCGGCAATTAATAAATAAAATGCTCTAAAAATCTGGGAAAGACATTTTCAAGGGTACAAAGGAGGTGAAACACGTACTTGCAATTTTAAAATAATATGCTTGTTTGCTCAATAGGTAGAACCGTCTGCAGTTATCCGCTAGTAAGGGGGGCCGAGCTGGCAGCCGAATGGTTAGCGCTCTTGCCTTCGGTTCAACAGTTCGTGGGTTCGAATCCCATCTTGGGCATGGATGTTTGTAGTGGTTCGGAATCCACTTTAAACCGTAAGTCCCGGTCTAATTAGCCCTCATGTGCAAAAAATGACCGTTGAGCGACAAACAAACCAAACCGCTAGTAAGGGACATAAAATAAATGGAAAAATATAATTCTAAAATTTTATCTCTTAACATTTATGAGTACTTAATATTACCATTTCGTGCTCGCATATAAATTACTGCAGTTGCTGAGGCCGTTGGAAAAAAAGAGATATAAGAATCCTGTGTGTCGTTGAACGTTCTGCAATAATGATCTCAGAACATACAAAAAATCTCCTGGAAGCGTTCCGCACATGTTCCATAAAATTTTAGATTTTATGATAGAATTACAAGATAAGAAAGTATACTAACTTAAATCACTATCATGAAATTCTCCAATTCTAAAAATTTTTCTCAGTTCGAATACGTCACCTGTCCCTATCATTCATAAAAATGAAGTTTGTTTGAATATCACATCAGAAAACAGGCATGTGTAGAGAAAGATCACTACACTAAATGGTAATCTGCAACAATAATGTTTTCTTCAAAGATTTAGGTGTGAGTTTATTCATTAGTCGTAATTTTTTTCAAAAATAGAACTGGAGAAAAAATTTAAAACTCGTTACGATACTTCATCCAATGCAAACTTACTTTTATATTATTTTCCGTCAGTATTTGATTTAACTATATTTGAGATTGACAAGAAGATTCATAGTATTTAACTACAATGGTGTCCAAAACTAAAGTTATAAACGAAAAAATCTAGATATTACGAGAAAGAAATTTATTTAACGCATAGAAATTTGTTTCAGTGATATACTACTCTTATAAGAGAGGAAATGATTGCAAAACTTTGCATAGTAGTTTAAATTTAGACTAAATAATGAAATGATAGCAAAATTGGTTATAACAAGATGTGTCATACTGCAAATTTCTAATACCCCGTTCGCGCTGCACTTTTAAACGCGTTTAAATCTCGTCAGAACTTTCTCGCGGTGGCAACTTGTGATTTAAATCAGTTCGAATTTATTTATCTCAAATCAGTTTGGCGAGCTGATTTAAATACGTTTCAAATGATTTAGCGCCATCTTGTTTTCTGCTATTTTGTCGTCAGTATTTGTTGAATTATTTAAAACCCATCAAAATATAAATGCAAAAGAAGTAAAATTTTAAAAAATAATAACACAGAAATATTTACAAAAGTAATAAATAAACATCAAAAAAATTATATTAACTTTGCGAAGAAATAGGTTTGTCAACGACATTCTTTGGTGACGTATTTCTCATTTGAAATATCACAATCTTAATTAATGTCATTTTGGTCTGAATTGTTTAATAAATGTTCTCAACTATAAAAAAAATTCGAAAATATCATATAATTTATAATAACAAATGATAAACAAGGTTTCGAACAAAAACCAATGTTTCTTAAATGAGTGCAAGGCAGTGCAAACGATGTTTTCAGCGTAGGGTTTAAGTTAAATCAGGTTTAACTTTAAATTGATTTAAAAAGAGCAGTGCAAACGGGGTATTACTGTTTTGTTTAGTAAAAGGTGCTAATTCCAGAAAGAGAAGAGACTTGTACATTTGCATATGGATCATAGCTAGTTCTTATACTGTTGATGAGGCTACAGATCAATAATTGTGGCAGCAATTTCTGTTCCTTCAAAATTGCTGACTCTTAGAAAATGTTATCAGGAAACTGTGTCAACATACAGTAGCTTCTCCTACAGCATCTAGCAAATGCTCAATAAGAGTTTTTTTAAAATCATGATAAATGCTTTATTTTTGCAAAAAGTTATGCTTTGTAAATTTAAATTTGGACTCTAGTGCATATTTTCAATCATTTTCAAAAAATAAAAAATTAAATTTTAAATGAGGAAATGAAGAAAATTAATAAATAAATATAATAATAGCAATGAAAATATATGACCAAATTTATGTGTTAAGAAAACACACTTGACATTTAGTTTTAAACATTTGATAGCAATTTGATGAAAAATCTACTAATTGCACTAAAAAAATTTATTTCTTCAACTACATTTGAGCTTCATTAGTAAATATAAAAAATATTTCAAGAAGAGAAATTATAAGAATTAAAATAATCATATTCACCAATAAAGAGTAGCATAAAAAATATATGAAGGTTTAAATAAACTAAGGAAAATGTTTTTTTTTTCTTTTTGAAAAGCGAGCACATTATACATTTTAATGGAAAAAATTTAATACATCATTTTTATATATTTAATTTAAAATATGTAAAAATATATCTTAGATTCTCTGATAAAGCTAGGAGCTTAAGCAAATATCAAATGATGTTTAAACATTAGATAAAAAATGGTTGATATAAAATTTAATTTAATTGAAATCAAATTTTATCATAAACATTTATTATAAACAAGTGAATGAATTTTCTAAATGAACAGAAAAAAATCTCAACGCGCACATTTTATTTACTTTTCAAATATATGATGTTACCTCAAAGAATATTCAGACTCAAAGATTTACTGAGGTAAATATATATATATATATATATATATATATATATATATATATATATATATATATATATATATATATATATATATATATATATATATATATATATATATATATATATTACATATAATTAATAAATAATGGATAAAATTATAGTTATTCACTATACAGTTGAAAACAAGGGTACAGATACAGTATAATCCAGAATGCCAAATTCTGAGTTTGGTGATTTTTTGGCGGATTTTCTTATATATCTGGCAATTTGGTTTTTATTACGTCATACATAGGGAGACCTATAAAAATTATACAGAAAATTCTATTTTGGTAACCCTAGTACTTACGTCATCGCGCACGACACGATACATAATCTTGACAACATTTCAGCATCGTCTAGCCAAAAAAATTCAGAATTTGGAATCATGGATTATACGATATCTGCACCAGAACCAGTAAAAAATCATGAAATTTTCACATTCTGTGAGATATGTGACAAAAATAAAAATTACAGCTTAAATGCTTAATTCATGTCACATATCTCATATAATGATAAGTTCCTGAAAAATGAAACGTTCCTGAGAAATTAATATTTTAAAGGAAAGAATGAAACACAATAGTGGAATTTTGAATATTTATTGCCGAAAAGTTTGTCGAAATATTTATAGAAAAATGAAATTTTGAGAGTTATTATCCAGAACAATAATTTAGATAAGTTTCCTTCCTTTCCTTTCCTTCCCAGAGTCCTTTTCTTCTCTCCATCCCTTCAACTGGGCTTCTCCTTTGCACTCGGTGTCCGTCAACTGGTCCAACGTCTGATGCGAGCCGAAACTGAATCCGAAGAGTTTGTCTTCGTCTGTTTGCTTCCTGGATTTTGAATTATTTCTTTGACTAATGCATCCACTGATATAATCTGAAGATTTTTAAGAATGTTATTTTTATTTTTTTTGAGCTTAATTTTTTTGTGTCAAAGTGTCTTTTCTTTATTTCAAAATGTACGTTGCAGCTTAAGTGCTTAATTTTGCTTGATAATTTGGAAGAATTTTGAATGAAGAATAGGATATTTTTTATTTCATGATTTGGGGATAAATTAATTGCATTTTAAAATAAAAATGTACACTGTACTTAAAAATCTGAGAACTTAAAATCACAATTATTCAAAACTTGAATATAAATGAAATTTAATGATCAGATAAAAATTACCTGAGTGTAGAAATAATAGGTAAACATGTACCTAATAAAAATCTGTAAAAATTACCAAAGAAAATTTGGTAGATTGAGATTTTTGAGCTATTGTATGTCTTAAAAAGGAGATGGTACTTTATAAATGCAAGGTAGGTAAATATATACCTAAAAAAATAAACGCTTTACGAATTTAGATGCAATTTAGAGGGCTAAAAATATTGCTTTTATAAGCTTCAGATTGTAATCAATACTTGAAAAAAATCATTAATCAGAATGAACCTAATATTAAACTAGTTTTAATTTTGAGAAGTAATGACACTTTGCTTTTTTAAAGTTTTCTTTTCCAAAACTGTTTCTTAAACTGCTGGGCTGAATTTCCTTTAAATGTTCTCTCTTCTATTTCCAGATGTTTTTATTTCAAGTTATACTTTTCCTAATTTTTAACACTAATATTATCTGACTTCTATTAAAATTTCTGGATGAACAATTAAAGTCTTTTTATAAGTCTTCAGATTCAGTTTCCGTGATATCATACCATTCCTTTCCCGATTATTAGCCATTCCAATCCTTCGAATCCTTACTTAAATATATCTGAAAAATAATTAAATAAATTTATGAGCACAAAATTATTTTTCTAAGAATAAAATGATAAAGATCATTTTTAAAAAACAGTATGAATTTATACTTACATTTTTTATGGTAATTTTTTTGGGTGGGGGGATTTTTCATTTCTAGATTTTTTTTTCTTTTTCTTTTTTTTTTCCTGTTTTTTTTTCTTTTTTTCCCTTTTTCGTTTGATTTTTTCCTTTTTTAGTTTTTTTTTTGGTTTAGCTTTTTTCCTTTTTTTTGGTTTGGTTTGGTTTTTTTTTTGTGATAGTTTGTTTCATTCCCTTTCTGTTTTAGAACAAGATATTAAGCGTCTGAATGTTTGCCAGAATTGTCTGAGAAAAAAATATTTCTTTTTTGATGCTTTGATGTCTTCAAAATCAGGCCTATTTTCATAGTTCTTATCTAAATTATCACAATTTTTTTGCTGTTTTAAAAAATCAACTTTGTCAAATTTATCTATTTGTGAGTTACTGTTGCTTTCATCTTCAGAAGTGCATATATAATTGATGGTGGGCTTCACAACTTCAGATTTATTGTTTTCTTCGACTGGATGTTGTGCTGGTGTTTCTTGATGGTCTTTTTCTGCCTCAAATGCTTGCTTCTTCCTTTGATGGTTATTGATGACTTTCTCTTGTTCAGGTTCAAAATTATCAGGAAACAGATATTTTATTGATGTTTCAAAGTCGATATCTGAGTTCAGTGTTTGCTGCTTTGTCTTTAATCGGGGTTCTTCTACATTTTCTTCTTGCCAGTGAAAGTATTCTACTGGATTTGTTTGATTAATATTGCTGGATTTCAAACAAGTATTAAGTGATTCTAGGGCTATTTTTAAATTCGTCTCATTTCTATCTTGTTCATATTGTTCATTAAAAAGAAAATAATTTTGATCTATGCATACCAATTTCATAATATTTTCATCATCTGTTTCACTTTTTTCTATGTCTTTTTCAAATTTCAAGGAGAAAATGTCGTAGGATTCGGCATCTGGAGGACTAGTTAATTTTTTTGGAGTGTCATTTTTAATTGTATATTCTATTGTTACAAAACATTCGCAATCTGCTTCACTAAGTTCAATATCTTTCTCAAATTGTAGGGAATATATGTCATAAAGATCACTATTGTAAAGGCTATTTTGCTCATTTTTCACTGGCAAAGAAAAGCAATCATCATCGGTATCGCAGTCAAAGTCTGTTTCATTCTCATTTTCAGTTATGATATGGTCCACTAATTCAGCATTTTCCAGTTGTTGCAATTCCTCTTCAGTTTCTTCCGTAATAATGGACAGTGATGAATAGAAGATGGATATAATAGGCATTTTTTAGCAGTTTTTTTTCCGAATCTAAGGAAAACAAATAAGAGATATACATATTTTATTTTTAGGTATAAACTATTCTCGCATTTTTAACTAATATTAATATGATGCAAAAACCATTTACAATTTTTGTAACAAAAATGCATTTTCCAAATTTTAACTCATGCTTTGTTGATAAAACCAGAAAATCTCAAATTACTGGGTTTCAAAAATCAAGGAACAAAAGATTTTTTGTGCCTAATTTTCAGAAGAATGAATGTGGGAACACTAAATTTGAATGACGTCTTCATAAAACTTGTATGTATTGATTGCAAACTAGAAGTTAACATAAGAAAAAACTTAAGCGATTTACAATAAAAAAAGTAATCTCGCTGAAAAGTCAATCCTTGGAAAAAATAATAATGCCAATTTTATGGGTTAAAATGTTATAGAAATGTAACATAAAGAAATTTTAATAAGAGATCTTTTGAACGCATTCACAGCATCAACCTTCCTTGAGTCAATTGAGATGCCGGTGACCGAAACGGAAAGATCAGACTGTTAAAAGCTGAAAGACTGTAAGCTGTTTTAAGCTCTCCGACAGACCTTAGAAGAAGACATAAAGCAGCAACTTGCTTACCAAATTATGCCCACAGATGCTCTATATGAGTCAGGTCTATAAGGTCGTGCGTTATCATCCATCAGAATAAAGTCGTTGCAAATTGCAACGGCATATGGGAGGGCACATAAATCACGGAACTCGTCCCACATATCTCACATATTTTCCCTAGACCACATGCAGGTCAGTGTAAAGGTATCTTTCCCCAGTGCTGAATTGAATCTCTGTTGTCTGGAGAAATGGAAACCTAAAACTGCATAGAGATCTGTACGATGAAGACGCTTTCGCACCGTACTATTGAATATTCCTATCCCTGATGCCACAGAGGGTGGTCTGCAACAAGTTGTGGCACAGAAATGCTTTTTCACCTTCGAATCGGAAGAGCTGTAAAACGGTTTTCTGCATGTGTTACTTTACTGCAGGTTCGTGGTCGGCCTGGAACATGTCTTCTGGACACAAAAGCTACAGTTTGATGCTGATTCTAGAGATCATACTGCGAGACATATTAAGGCACCCAGAAGCATCAGTCTGTGAATCCTCATTTCTATCCATAAAATTGACTTCCACCCTAATGAATCAGACAAAAATATGTTCTCTCAGGCATTACTAGACCCCACTGCCTATTTTCAATGAATCTGCTAGCAAAAGTTTAAAATAAACAAAAGTTACACGAGTAATTATGAAAGCCTGATGTTTGCTTGTTTTTTTTAAATTAATTAATAATTTTTTTAATTAATTAATAACAAAAAAATTAAAATGTGTGTATGCAAATAATTAAAAAATCATTTATTCAAGTGTACAGAATAATATTAGGTTAAATAATGACATCATTTCCTAAAAGAGTTTTATTTAACCAAAAATATTTGTTATTCATTTTTCTTTGAAAATATTATCCTGTTTAGTTTTTTTTCTTTTAATTTGTTTAAAGAAGTAAATATATTTTGTTCAATTGGCAATCAGTATGATTCTAATTTCACAGTTGCCAAATTATTATTTAAATATGAAGCTCTGTAATATAAAATCTCAAAATAAATTTTAATATAAACTATTTTTTTAATTCTGCATCAAAACAATGCATATCAAATGTGTGAACTGAATAATATCTGTACTCCAACTCCTCTCCGCTAAAGGGACAAAGCTATGTTCAGAAAGGCAATAAAAATAACACGACAACCAAACAATTGATTTTTCTACCGATTCAGAATAGTCATACATTGAGTGTATAATATGTATGCATATCACATTCATTATTTCAAATTTTATAATGAACAATAGTAACTGGTATTTTGACTTTTATTTTTCAGATTGTATACTTTTTTGTATATATACAGAGAGTTATTAGGTACTTAATTTTAATTATTTCCTTTTCCTCTACCTTTTTTACTTATTCAATATCTACTACTGTTTTCATTTTAAATGTGTATTTCTGTTTTGTTTATTTGTTAAATTTATTTTCGTGAAGAACTGTGATGCAGATACTGTTGAAAAGGGTTCTGTAGGATTTAATTCCACACCAAAGTAAAAAAAAATTTCGGACCATAGCTGGAGGAGGTTCTCTTTCGACGCGAATGATACTGCGTAGAAGGTGTCAATTGCAGACCTGATGCTAAAGGAGTTAAACCTCATAACCAATAGGTAAAAACCTGGGCATTTTCACTTCGTTTTCTCTCATAAACTACTTAAAATCTTATTTATGTGAATGACTGAACAAAGGGATTCGGAAGTTAATACATACCGAAAAGCTTTTGATGCATTAAAGAGAATTTTTTTTTAAAAAATATTGATCTAATTTATTGTAAGGTCACCCTTGGCACATTTTTTGGTGCCAAATTTGGCGAACATTTTAACTAGAAACCCGGCAAACTAGTATTTTGGCAACTCTATTTGTCATTAATTTCTCATGAATATTTACCAGTTTAAATTCATTAATATAAAATTTAATCAAAAAATTTTATGAATAATTTAACGTATCGACTTTATTATATTTTACCATTGATGTTTGAAATCTATAAATCTGCGTTTTTTATTAATTTTGTAAAATTAGATACCAACAATGTATAAAATATTTGTAACTATTTTAGCGATTTTTCTCCCGCCGTTTTTCCCGATCTGAAATTCAGCATACGGTCACACTTGGCGACTTTTTGAAAATTTCGCTAAGGGTGATCGTACGGTAATTTCTTACCACGAATATAAACTGGCATCTAAATCAAAAGACAATGAGCGTGACAACCTCTATAGAATATTGTCTTAAGAAAAAAGCTATTTGCATTTCAGGTTTCAAATAAAAACATTAATTACATAAATTTACCAACAGTGATTCAAGGTATGAGTTTGAATATAAATTTGCTCCGTGTACGAGTATTATATTCATGAAAACAAATGAAAAAATGCAAAAATAAAAAAATTATTGCTACTAATTGCAATTAACTCCAATTTAAAATAAATTATTTTGGCACAGATGCTATATAACCCAGGATGCCAGATTCTGAGTTTGCCGATTTTCTTGGCGAATTTTCTTATGTATTCGTCAACTTATTTTTATGACATCATAGATATGGACTTATAAAAATTGTACAGAAAATTCTATTTTTGTAACCCTAGTATTTACATCATCACGCACGTCACAATACTTTATCTTGGCAACATTTCTTTATAGGGAAAAATATGTAGAATTTGGAATAGTGGATTATACGGCGTATGTGCCTTTATTTTATTTGAACTTTTATTAAAATTTGATTGTAATTTGTTATAATTTATGAATACAATTTTTGCCAATATTTACGTCTTATAGTCATTAAAATATAAAAGGAGATCAAAATGACAAATATTAAGAAAATTTTCGTTTTAATTATGACTTACCTAAATATTTTTTAAAGTTGTTATAGTTTGAGACAATCTGGCAAATGCAATATTCTTAAAGTTAACAATTGGCCGTTGGCTTGGGACACGTTTCAGGCTTATTGCTGGATGTTTTTCACTATTTGAAGGCTTGTAAAACGTTTTTTTTTGGAGGCTTGTAAAACGCAACTTACTGTCGAGAAGTTTTGTGCAGAAAGGAGACAAGATTCGTTGTTGTGAATCCTAATCGATTTTATTTCATTGTTTCCCTTAAGTAATTGTTATAAAGTTTAATTCCCAATGATTAATTTTTTGTTTCATGTTAATCTACTCATTGTTGGACTGACAAGTTATTTGAAACAATTAAAAGTGGATTTCACAATGGAAAAACTTTCATCAACCACCCCTGTGATGTGCTGATTAGCATTTCTCTTTCAAATCATGAGGTTTAAATCCCAGGAAATATAATCATCAAAATATATAAGTGCACTTGACTGTTTTTATTATCACCATTAAAAAGAAACATCAACTATGTTCTATTAGAGATAGACTTCAGTGAGAGCGGATTCAATGAATATGTTAATGTCAAAATTACATAGTTTACTTTTTGTTGTTGTTTACTAATGACATTTGGACAAGCCAAGCTCGCTATGCTATGCGAATTAAGTCGATTGGGAGCGTCTTTCGTTTTAATCAGAGCACCATGTAGGTGAAAGTACGACTTTGTTCTATACACTGGCCATAGGAACCCGTTCATAGGGTAGGCAACCATTCACTCATAATTGATACAAGGAAAGGACAAAGACAGGATAGATAGAGAGAGAAAGTACATCCATGCCCGAACCGGGATTCGAACCCAGGACCTCCTTATCCGCAGTCAGGCACGCTGACCACTAGACAAGTTGGTCGGCTAGTTTACTTTTTATTAAATAGTTTTAATAAAATATTGAGTAGGTTAATAAAATAACTCAGCATTTGGGAATATGAATGTTGGGAGAAAAAGAAATTTTTATACAATTTGCTAAATTTAAACAAGGGATTTAGGAAAAGATTTTGAACTGTTTCCGTTCATTTACAGAAATAAAAAAAAGTAACTTTTCACAAGTCTAATATTTTTATTGCAACTGAATTATTGAAATTTAATGTAATAAAAGTTAAATAAAGAAATAAAATTAACTAACAAAAATTTTGATGTTTCTTACACAGTAATTATATATGAAAACAAATGTGAAAAATTCTTTCCAGCAACAAAATTTTGCATATTTCCCCATTGTGAAAAGATCATACAATTTTCAGTAAGCAACTCGTGACGAATTGGCTACTCATATTAAGGAAGCTATAAATAGGACTTAAATATGTGAAGAGCTTATATAATAAATACATTGAAAATGAAATGTTACTCTTTGGAACATTTGTTAAAAAAAAGTACTGACATTACAAAACATTAAACACATTGCAATTATGATGACATTATACCTTTTTATGTAACAGTCAAAAAATTTATTAAATTGATTAATGTATATTTATATTATTCTACAACTATAAATAAATATTAATCAATATTTTTCTTTAGAATTTCTTAATATATATCCAGCTAAAAGGCTTAAATATTTAAATAAGATACATTTTTAGACACTCATATTGTTGATTATTTCTATCAATTTTTAATTAAGGAAAGTGTTAATGTCAGAAAGGTTTCAGTTCCTACACTGATCGTAAAATTAAGAAATACGAGCTGACTTATTACAATAATTTCAACACATCAGACGATAGAAATTAGAATTTATTTAAACAAATCTAACAGTAGATATTTACAGTACATTGTTCTTATTAAAATATATACATAAGAGTATTGTATTGTTCATATACACTCAGGTATAGAGAATAATATATTCTTCTTATTTTTGAATTTAGAAATAAGAACAAATTATTGTTAGTATTTAAATACAGAAATGGGAGTAATATATTCTCCTTTATGAGTAGGAAGAAAGACAGTATGTTGCTCTCATTTAACACTGGATCCTGGGAACATTATATTTTTCTTGTTTCTGCATTTAAATATTTAAATTTCATTTATGCATGTGAATATAGACATCTATTCACATACATATGTGAATAGATGTTTCTATTCGAAGTTAGACGAAAAAGAATTCTTTTTCATCAGATTATAGTCGAAACAGAATTTTCTTACATCTTTCAAAAATTTCTTACTGCAGCTTCAAGCAAATGCTATGTTTATCTGTTAAAAAATAAATGCTTATCAAGACATCTTAAGCATTTGGGTTTCGTCTTCCCATATTCTACAGATAACAACTAATGGAGTAACGATTAATGGAAATGATAATTTTCTTTAATTGTTAACACTCTTTCTTGCACAGAAATGACTAATTTCTATCTCAAATGAAAATTTCAATTTTCATAAGATGCCTCTTTCACACTTGAGAAAATCTGAGCTTTAAATGTCATTCTTAGCTCATAAAATTCTAATTTTATAGACTTCAGAAATATAATTTTCCTTTGAAGGATAAATTACACTGTCTTAAGGTCATTTTGACAGGAAATTTTCGAAAACATATGGATGATTTGTCTCATCGAAACACTCGCGTATAGTAAATTTTCATACAAAAAATCTGTTTACCCTTGTCAAGCTCTAAAATTAAACGGTAAGCAAAATTTCCAATAGGCACTTTTGTTTTGTTTCATGCTTGATTTGCCCACGTATATTTAGATATTATTAATCCACGTGTTCCACCTCTGACTATGTAATAAAATTACATGACATAATTAATGGATTCAACAGATTGGTAAATATTGATCCAATAACATATTACTTTTGATATAACTTGAAGAAATCTGATTCATAATTGGAGTGCCAGCTTTGTTTTTCGAATGATAAATATTGAGGAAAGTGATGATAACTTAAATTTACATTTACTTGGGATATACCGTATTTACACAATTGTGTACCATGTCTAATTAAAGGAAATGGCAGAACATTTCCATATACATTTCAACAGTTCCATTATAGTCCATATACATTAATTTAATTTGATTAAGATACTTTTGATAGTTTTACTCGGAATCCAATCTGGTGCTATATCAGACACAAAAGCAACATAATTGAACTAAAATATGAATAAATTGTAAGGAGTTAGCATTAAAGATGTTGATAATGAAATTTTTTTCTTCACCCAAGTACACTTGTTGCCTATCTTTACGGTAAAGGATAAATTTTTGTAAGGAAATCAGTGACAAAAACTATAATATTATCTATCGAGGGATTAAAACCTGCTTATGTGAGTAATATCAAATTCTAATACCAAGACACTCTTGCAATCTTTACTGACCAATTCCTACCGAATATAGAATGTATTAATAACAATCGCAATAACTCTAAAGCTATTAAATGCTATTTTAATAAAAACACCTATAATCACCCTGAAACTACCACTCGAAATGGAACATACTTAAATTTCAAAAAAAGGTTTAATGTTATAATATTACATATGTGTAGGTTGATATTTTTCACATATTTTGTTCTATCCTATTATTTATCATTATTCATTTTCTTAAATTTTAGCATCACTATTTGTATTTATATACTTGTGCATATATATATGTATATAACATTGCTGTAAAAATAGTATGATACCATAAGTTATCTTATGAACAATAATATTTTTCATTTTCCCCCTTTTATTCAAAAATGAAATAACAATGCAATATAATTATTCCAACAATTAGAATTCATGAATTTTAACTATTTCTTAGGTCAACAATGGAACCTAACAGACGACAATCGTGCAACTGTGAATCTCGTCCCCTTTCTGCACAAACTTGTTGATTGTAGGTTGCGTTTTTCAATCCTCCAACTAAATAAACCGTTTATAGAGAATAACATCTTGCAATAGCTCTGAAAATCACCGGACATTTTTTTACTCCAATCTGCAATAGTGTCTCTTAACATCCATATTTGCCAGCATGTTTCGACCATTCAGATACCTACGAAAAAAATGTAAGTGACGATTAAGATATTAACTTGTTTATCTTTATCTTGGCTTTATATTATACAATATAAGGTTTACAAAAAGTATTCACCACAAATTACTTAAATTTTATAATCTTAAATGAAAAGGTATTTGAATTAAGTCTCTTTTTTGTCACGCTACACTTTATTTTTCAATTTTCTAAAATGTTTTAACTACCTGTACCTTCCCAACTATATGTATAAAGAGTATGTGAAATCCATCTCTCTGTATTGTTTCCCAGATGTTATGTTATTTAATAAATTTTGTTCTTCTTTTTCGAAAATAATGTGAAAAAATTAATTCGAAAATCAACAAAAATTGCATAGTTCAAGATATTCATTAAAATCCTAAGCATTATCACAAGATTTTTTAACGGAACTTCAGATATTGATAGAAAACACATTCGTTTCTTTATAGAATATTGCATACGCTAAAGAGACCATGTATGTAACACGGATAAGCATTCTTTAAAACTATCAGGAAACATGAGCAGGACACATGAATTTAACTATTTATCTTCTCTAGTGCATAATATCTGTATGAAAATAGATTTTTTAGCATTACATTTTTAAAGAGGTAGCTAGTATATTTCAGTATGAAGATGAGATGCTGACATAAAATTTGAATTTTATTTCAATGCTTATGTATGAAATTAAGAGAAGGATTTAATTGATGAGTTAGAAAATATGTTTTTATTTTATTATCTTTTATTTTATTTATTTTTTTTACGTTATCTTGCTTTATTTACAATCAAGGTGGTATTATTTCAACAAAATTTTATTTTTTTATAAGCTTAGAATGGACGTATAGAATAATTTCTAAGTATCAATGACCATTCGGGCTCAGATGATATCCCTATTTACACGGTATTAATATCTGGTAAATCTAACTGTCGGCACTGATGCAGTATGATCCAGGATGCCAAATTCTGAGGTTGGTGATTTTTTGGGCGGATTTTCCTATGTATTTGGCAGCCTGGTTTTTATTACGTCATAGATATGGAGACTAATAAGAATTATGCAAGAAATTCTATTTTGCCAACCCTAGTATTTATGTCACTGCGCACGTCAATATACGTCATCTTGGCAAAATAATTACATATAACAGATCTGAATATCGTGTCAATAGGGATAGCATTATATAACTATACTTTTCTCATTTTTCGGCATTTTGATACGTGTAAAAGTTCATTGTTGGCCAAATACAACATGCATGTACTTTAATTTCATATTTTATTGATATATTTTAGTTGGAATGATTTTTATATTATACATTTGTGACTCAATATTGTAAGTATTACAAAATTATTTGGACACTGTTTAACAGAATAAAACGATGGATGCTATGTTTGAATGTGAAAAAACAAATGAAGTAATTTTTTAAATAAAAATTAGTGGGTTTGTTTTTTGCATCATTATTGACTGAATTTAAAAAAAAAAAGTTCATTAGCCATGATTCAATTAAATATAGACTAGACTATATCGTGAAACTAATGTAAAGCATTAATAAATTATCAAAAGTTCTCTTAATAAATAAAATTAAAAATATATATCAAATATTATAAATATTTTGTACATCTCACAGTTTAGAGTATGACGAAAATATAACAACTTTTATACGAAATATGTTTGCCACTAAATTTAATACCATGTATTATATTTGTTACATGTTTAAAATTTAATAAATTTTATGTCACGCTATATGTATATGTATGAAGAAATTTTGAATCTAGTAAAAAAGATTTTGGAACCACAAAAGGCTTATAGATTTTTTCATAAAATTTATGCGATATATATAATTCATTATAGACAAAAATAGGATCACAATGATGTGGTACTTAATTTTGAATATTTCTGATTTCTGCTAATCACATTATACATTTTTATAATTTTACAGTCTTTCTCTGCTAAGGTATAATTATAATTTATTCAGTTTGTATTTATATTTAAAAAATGTAATTCATTAGTAATAAACAAACCAAAAATATAATAATAACTAAAAATGTAATTCATAGGTAGTATACAAACTTAAATAAATTTTTCAAATGCCCTAATGTATTACTTATGATAAATGGACAAGCTATTGGCTATGTGAATTTAAGTCAGAAGGGTGCGTTTTTCGTTTAATCAAAGCACCATGAAGTTGAAAATAGGACTTTGCTCGAAATTCCTATGATAGATGTCACCACCAGAGGATCCACTCCCTCAATCTTGACATTGATCTGGAGGGGGAGGAGATTTTCTCCAGACCATTACACCCATGGCAACTGCTCAACCACCGATCACAGGACTTTCGATTCCACAGATTTATATAACGAGCACGTATATCGCATGTACTTGGTGGGTATTTGGAGGCTTTGGGAATCGAACCCTGCCCTTCTGGTCGGAAGGCCAATGAGCACAGGTGCCGTATAATTCATGATGCCAAATTCTGAGATTGGCAATTTTTTGGCGGGTTTTCTTATGTGTCTGGCAACATCGTTTTTATTACGTCATACATATGGAGAACTATAAGAATTATGCAAAAAGTTTTATTTTAGTAACCCTTGTATTAACGTCCTCGCGCACGTCACGATACGTCATCTTGGCAACATTTCTTCATCGCCAAAAAATTTCAGAATTTGGAATCATGGATTATACGGCACCTATGCCGGCCAATGTCCTAACCACTAAGCTACCAATGCCCAACTTTAATAATAACAATCTACTGTTTTCTTAAACTCAAAAATTTCTACAAGTTAAAATCATTTTTTCATCAAAGAGAGAAAATAACTTAATCATGTGCATTGAGAAATTTTACTAACAACAGTCATTTAAATAAATGAAAAAATTAAGATAGAAATATATGTTTAGTATAATTAGGTACTTTTCCATTATACCTCCGCTTATAATCCTAAAGGAATCGCATGTTTCTTACGGAGAAGCGAAAATAATACAATGTAGATCTGATGATTTTAATAGCTCAAAATTTTATTTTAAATATATTCACTCAAATTTTTATTTTTATTTATATATTTTTTTATTTCTGCGCAAAAGTTGAGTGAAAAAAAGATGAACAAAGCTAAACAAACTCAATGCTCATTAATGTTAAAAGAAGGTGGTTAAAAAGATGGCTTAGTGATAATTTTGTCCGTTAAAAGGAGCATTACAATCACAAGTCGCCAAGAGTAAAAAACACTTAAATACAACTAAATTGAATTTCGTTCCATTGATAGAAAGATACTATTACAATATACGTACGCAATCGGCCGCAGATTCGATTGTTAAGCAGTTTGCGCTAGAAACAAACATTGATGTTTGAATATGTTTTGTCAATAAAGGATAACTGCTTAATTTATAAAATGTAAATAAAATGCTTGTATTATTTTTGTAGTTTTTAAAAATTCAAACATTTTTAAGCAATGCATGATGCAAATGGAAAATTTACGACAGTAATTTGTGTTTTTTTTCTTTCCCGTTACGGCAGTTATCTATAATGGAAAAGTACCTATAACGGTAATGGTGGTCAATCAAATGTATAACTCGAAGAACTTTGTATATAAATATAATTTTGATTTTTTATTAGAATTTTAAATATAATCAATTTCTACAAAACTGGAATAGATGACACGAAATGATTGATTTGTTAGGGTGTCATTCACGTTACCGGAAAGTTGTGAGCTCGAATCCCTGCTTAACCAAATATCCTCCGTGTTCACTAAAAGCGGCTAGTGCATGTTAAATAAGCGGTTGTTGCAATGTTCTCCAAAGAAATGATATCTCAGGGTGTGGCACCTCAAGTATTCGGAGATCTGCTTTGTTCCAGCTTTAAAATTTCGAAGACCCCCTCTCGTCTGCTTCCATCTAACCGTTAGAGCCCAACTAAGGGCTTAACAAACAAAGGGAAGCTTGCTGGTGCAACAACACAAAATTAGAATATGTTTTATTTATTCTCACCAATTTTCATGGTTTGCAAATGGTAACTTTTTTATTTGGGTACCTAAAATGAAGAACATTTCTAAGAATTATTACAATAAATATGCATTTTGTTTGAAACTATGGATTCTATTAAATGTATTTACAATCATTTACCCCTTTATGATAAATTTTAAATGAGAATAATATTTACATGCAAACACACAAAATACTTTAATTCATTCCCTCTATTCTTCAGACAAAAATTACGGAACAATTTAAGAAAAAAGACTGATAGCGAGCTCAATAATGAAGATAAGTATGAGAAATACGAAACAGTTGATAGTTGGTTAAACAACGAAGGGCTGCGTGAAGAAGATCTTGAAAGAAATGCTCTTCAGACACCGAATGAGCAGGCAGCTGAAGTTCTTCAAACAACATCTGAGAAGACCGACAATCATGCAACAACCAAAGTGTCAATAGAAATGAATGATATCGATCCAAAATCAGCGAATTACACCCTATCAGATGATTATGAAAAAGCATCAAAAATATCTGTAACCTCAGACGAAGATCAATTTTTACAACGAATAATGGAAACAAATTTCGACATGACAATACCCGACTTGGACGATGAACGCCTTGAAATGAAGAGAAGATTTATGGACTTTAAGCAATTGCCAACCATAATAGAAGAGACCGAAGAATTGCAACATCTGGAGGGGACCGTGGTGAGGCAAGAAAGAGCAAAAACTGATTTAGGCAACTTAGACATCAATCTGGCAATAGATAAGGCTGGTTCTTCTTTATCAACAGAAAATCATTCAGGAAGTATTGCTTGTAATGAATTTTATAACAAATTCTCAGAACAATTACAAAAAGATTCACAAGTTAGTGAACACTTTGCTACAATAAAATACAATTTACAGGCAGATTCTCGAAAATACTCTCCAGACACTTTCGACCCGCATTTTTATGATATCTTTTCACTTCAGTTTGAGAAAGATATAGAGATTACCAAAGCAGATAGTGAAAATATTTGGACATTAGTAAACATTGAACAAAATTATTTCCTGTTTAATCAACACTTAGAAATGAAGAAAAGTAAATCCAATTTAGATTTAGATTTAAAAATATTAAAAACTGATTTAAGAACATGCAATGGAATTCATTCAGGACCAATAAAAGAGACTTCCATCCAGCGGCAAGAAGAACTAGTCAAAAGAACCCAATTTGAATTTAAAAATCAACCACCGACAATTGACACTGAAGCAGAAACGTCACAGAAAGACATCAACTTCTGTTATAAAAATCTTGAGGAATTTGACAAAGAACCCAAAAACCAAAGATCAAGTGGAAATGAAAACTCTGAGTTTAGCACCAAAGACAACACACAGGTAGATCTTTGTGAAAAATTTGTAGAAACTGATGAAGACAATGAAAAAGATGAAGTAAAAATACTTATAGACAATATCAGTAAAAGAGACAATACAGAAGGTAATATAAGAATTGAAAAGAAAGACACATCTGGGAAAAGAAGATCATTTTTGCGAAGATGCTGGCAAATATTCACTCAAAGAACAGAAAGGGGAGAAAAAAAGTAAGCATTTATCAGTGTATTTATTTTTAATTCATTTATTATGTTTTCGCTTACGATAATATCTTCATGAATTATTTCTTTTTAGAAAAAATAAATAAGGAAGGAACTAAATGAATGTTTGGAATGGTTTCAATAAGGAAAGGAATGGAGTTGATCTTTTGGGAACTGACTTCGATGGCTTAAAAGCTAAGTTACTGAGAAAAAAATATTTCGTTTGTAATTAGATAAAAAAAAGAATCTGGAAAATTATTAGCAAGATTTTGACAGCTTTTTTACAATTAAAGAAGATGAATACTTCAAATAAAATTTAGTTATCCAATACTTCTAAACAAAAGTAAGATTAGAGCAGTAACTAACAAAAAAAATTCAAAAAGTTGAGTGCCCTTATCAAAATTTTAAACTTAAGTATTCTAAAAAATTTTTTTAATGTTGTAGCTTTATTAATATTCACTTTTAAATATTTAATTTAGATAGCCTCATTAATTGAACACATTTTTACATTTTTTCTTATATTTCAAATTAATAATATTTATGATTTTTGCAAAAATAATTATAATAAATAAGATTATGTACATAATAAAAATATTTTAAATTTACTAAATTTCTACAAAATTTTAAAAACATTTTAGGTATAACTTACCTAGTTTAAACTTCTAAGCATTTCATACATTCACAATATCTATATTATTTTCATTTTTTGCCAAAAGTTTTGCATATTTTTCATTTATTGATTTTAATCCGAACTTAAATTCCTTAGGTACATATTTATCTACTTTAAACACACACACAGGTAGTATATCTACCTGGAAATTAAAATCATTTATATTCAGATCATGAATAATTTTTACCCTTCATAATTTTCACTTTTAATATATTTACAATTGCATCTATTAACCTAATATAGTTTTCATTGCAGGTAACTTATTACCTGAAATTATAAGTCAGATTCCCAATATAATTTTAAGCATTTTAATTTTTATTTGAATTTTAGAGCTTCAAATCACTCAAAATTTTGCAAAATTATGTTTTCCAAAAATTAAAATATTCTATTTACAAAATTTCAAATATAAATTCTCAAATTAAGAAGGGCACTCCACTAAAAAAAGTTATAAAGTAAAAAAATCAATAGGAAACAATCAAAATAAAACCTTTTCATTTGAATTATGTCAAAGCAGCCTTCAGAGAAATATCTTTAAATCAATAGACAGTATCTGCCAGATGAAGACATGTGCCTCGAGTTCGGTTCCGGCCTGCATCAGATGTTGGGGCAGTTGAAAGTCACCGAGTGGAAAGGAGCGGCCCAGTTGAAGGATTGGAATGAAAAAAATGAAAAGATGAAAGGGAAAGTTTTTCTAAATTTTATTAATTTCAGCTTATATTCCTCAAAATTTTCATCATTTGTACATTTTGGCTAACTTTTCAGGAATAAATATTCAAAATTCCATCTTGTTTCTTTATTTCATTAAAATGCTAATTATTTTGAGAAAATTCAGACTAATTTATACACTGCAATTATTATAAAAAAATAAGAATTAAATATAGGGTGTAATTATTTTGCTCTTCTTTCATAATAAAATATGCAAAAATGTTTCTTATTTTTAAAAGATCAAAAAATGCGAAAGCTATATGATGCATACCAATAAAATCAAACTGGGATATATATATATATATATATATATATATATATATATATATATATATATATATATATATATATATATATATATATATATATATATATATATATATAGATAGATAGATAGATAGATAGATAGATAGATATAGATATTAAAATTTTATCCACAATATATGCATTTATATAAATATTGTGGATTCAAATTTTTTTACAATATTTATTCTTATGTCAAATATCCAAAAAAATACTCACTATTTTGAATGAAAGATGAATATTCAGTATTTGAGTTTACGTTTGCGTCCGCACATCAATTTCAAATATTGAGTTTTTAAAATCCATAATAATTTTCTGTATTTTACAATGTAAATATTATCAACATACATGTTATTCAAATTTTTATAAAATTTATGTTTTATTTTAACAGCAATATATTTTTGTTTTAACAAAATAAGTATCGACGCATATTGATTTAATTCGAATGCCATGAAAAAAATTAATCTTAAACTTGTGATTTATAACGGTCGCGTATAATATGAGAAGCAGAAACAGTTGATATTCAGCTTTATTTTAAGAGAATCATTATAACACCACTTTTTCTACTTTGAAAGTCAGTGTTGGCATTTGTTCTTCAGGAATTGATTGAAAGGCAAAATAATTTGAATATCAAATTGATATAATGATTTTTTGATTTATTTGAGATTTCAAATAAAAATCATATCTAAATGTTGAGAAGGAATATCTACGAAAATAATTTTGTAATTTGTGGGGCAGATTTATTCATCAAGAACTTGTTATTCTTTGAATATTATTGGAAATTATATAAATTTCCTGATTTATCACAAACTAAAAAAAATCTCACAATGGTCAATTAATGAAATTCTGTGTTAGAATGGGAAACATTTAGTTCTTAAATATATTATGTTAAAATTGTTTAAAAGAATTGTTTTTAATAGGCAACTTCATCAGTTATGTTTGAAAAAATTCAATCTCTTAATTTATTTTAATGGGAATACCAAATTAATTTGCATTTCAATTGCTACTAATGTCATAATGTTCAAAATTGTGTCTAATGAGAATAAAAGAATAAATAGGCAATAAATCTCTGCAAAGGTTTCAAATCTTTTTGGCAAAGATATTAGTATTTCGTTTGCAAAAACTTTATTTCAAATTTCGATTTTAAATTATTTATTTATAAAAGCTTTCTGAATTTTCGAATTTATATCTAAGCAAATTTGATATTCAAGAAATGATTATTAGAAGACATGTTACACAGTTTGCATAAGTTGTAGAAAGAGGTGCGCGGTTTTGCGACCACAAACACAAACTTTAAGGTGTTTAAAAGGAAATGATTGACTTGAAATGGAAAAGGAAAAAAATGATTTTGACATTTCAATACATATTCTTTCTGACTTATTACCTTTTTTTTTACCAATCCAGAATTGCACACCAGTCTGAGGATTATATCGATAGGAGAAATTTTCTTTCATTATTAAAAATGACGTCACAGGGCACACCACCAAGCTATTTGTACTGAAGGGTGCAATTTGGATCCTGATTATTATTGGCTGAGAACGATTTTCTTTTCCCGTTTCTAAGAAAAGATTCTGTCGAATATAATTCTGGTACAGTTACCCGTTCATCTTAAAAAGTGTTTTTTATTTTCAACTTCCTCAATCATAAGCCTTAAAAAGTATCGTTTGACAAGAGGGGATTTTTTCCCAAAAATCCCTGATATAGTTTAAAATGTTAATGTGTAATTTGGACTCTGGAGAAAATCCGCAAGGACTTTACTCAAGAAAGGACCAATGATAAAAGATTTAAAATTAAGCCATTTCAAGATTCTCAAGTAAATTCTATTATATTACCACAATTCACGAAAGATACTCTGCTAATGGTAATTAAAATGCCAAAGGAAAAGTAACATTAGGTCCTCACCAACTTAAACTTTCTGTTTTCCTACTCTATATAAGAAATCGTAAGTTTTGAAATGAGTAGGGTTAGAACATAATGCTTCTGCAAATGAAGTGTTTTGTTTTGATGCAGAACATTTCCAAATCCTAATGAAAGATATTCAGAATCTGCATTGGTAATTAACTGCTTCAGTAACATTTCCAAAACAGTTAAAATGTTTAAATTTTATGAGTCTCGCGATTCTCATAAGGCTCAGAAAGCTATTTGACAAATTTTACTGAAAATTTATCATCGGGTTCCATCTGCGTTAAGCTCGATATGCAGTGTTCAAAAGAAGTTGATGAAACCCACGAATACTTGACGAAAATCTGTGAATTGTAGTTTGTTATGTATGTTGTTAAAGAAGAGATTACTTTAATAATAAATGAAGACACGATGAAACAATTCCAGGGAATTAATGAATTTGAGTGATAGTCTACTTATTAACAGAAAATAATTTACAAAATAAAGACAAATCTTTTTCTTATGTACAGAAAGATCAATAATATGATATTCTTAATTTATGAAAATATACAATTATATTCAAAATAAAGTAAGAGTCGTGCTGTTTTTTCGTTACAGCTGAAACTCAAGGCTCAGTTTTCCATAACACTTAGAAATCCACTTTCTGGATTTTACAAGATTAAAAAAAGCTGAAGAAAAAGCTTTGTATAATTTTCAAAAATAAGTAATTCCTTCATTTGGACTAAATCTTTCAGATTTACTAGCCTAATATCATGTAGGTGGGGTCAATGTGAGGGAACCATACAGTGGTATAACAACAAAAATACTATTGGGTAATCCTGTGGTAATTTGAGTTCATTGATATGCACATTGTTCTTTCATTCCTGCAAAGAGAAATGAATTTCAGCAACTTAATGCATTGCATTTTTTTTGTAGAAGTGTAGCAAAAAGGTGTGCCGTTTTTGAAGAAATACGCTTGTCCACAAATAGTTTTATGTGGGCTCATCAACTTTAAAATTAAGTGATACTGGATGAAGTTGCAAAGTAGAAGCCATTAAAATACTGTTTAATAATTTTGATGCTTTGATTTTAAAGTTTAGTAAACATTTGAAAGTGATTTCTTAATTGTGGAAAACTAATGCTCCTTTAACATGTATGATATCGTTCAAATGCTTTTGCTGTCTGTATGATTTACACAAAGTTTTTGAACAATGTAATAGTCTTTCAAAGACTTTTCATTCTCTTGATCTCAGATCTGGTGTTGCAAAAATATTACCGAAAGTTACTATGAATTCTTTCCACAATAACGAGTTTTCTTAAATAAAATATGGAATTATGTTGTTATTCTGTTGTTTCTTATCCTCACTGTCTGACGGAGTCAGACAAGATCCAGAGCCCGTTGACTGTAAGGAAGTCGAAGACTAGGAGAGGATTGCTAAAGAGATCCTCCTTAGAGAGACACATGCAATCCAAAAGGTGGAATTATGCGATCGAACTTTGTGAAAAAAATCCCTACCCTAGATCAAAAATAAAGGGGTGGAATAAAACGTAGAAATTGTGGATGTTAGTGAAAACAATCTTCATAATGATTCTGAATCATATTACAGAATTACAATTATAAAAGAAGAGGGAAATTCCAAGATTTATAGAAAATGGTTCATCTGTTTTGATCACCACTAAATCTATATTGTCTGCATCAACAGGTGCATATAAAGATGAGCAGATGTTTTAAATATATGTAATTCCTATAAGTTTCAGAAAGAAGATCTACCGTGGGAACTGCATCTGTTACATTCAATGATTAAATCTGAGGACACAGAAAATTGCAATTTTAAAGACAACTTTAATTTTTTTAGGGAAAAAATTCTACAAAATATATCTTTTATAATGACATTACCATGCACTAATTTTCTGCAAGATTTACACAGTTTATAGAATTTGAAGAAACTTTAAATTTTATTTTATATCCTGATATACAATACTATTTGAAAAATTAAATTTAATATTTTTGTGTGGTTAAATTTCAATGAATTAGAAATGAAATTAGTTGAATTTCGGTCAAGTACCATATGAAACCAAAATTTTTTGATTTAAGAAATGATTTAGAAATTATTGAATGTAATCGATTATTAGATAAAATAAAGAAAATTGCAGAAGATGAAATTCTAACATGGAATTCTATTCCTGACACGTTTAATTGCTTAAAAATATCAGCAAAGGCAATTTTATCAATACTTTCATCGATTTGGGCATGTGGTTCTCTATTTTCAGAATTATATTTAATAAAAAATAAATATAGGAATAGAATGGTGGATGAGTCGAGGTCTGCATGCGTACTCTTGAAATTAACTAAATATGAACCAGATATTAAATCTTTATCATCTTGTGTACAGCAACAAAAATCACGTTAAAGCAACTGTTTTTAACGGGAATTTTGTTTCTAGCATATTGCTTTTTGTAAAACATTGATTAATAAAATATTGTTTAACTAAGAATTGCTTTTATTTGTTTATTTAATTATACTTAAGTTTAGTTTCACCACGATAAATTTCGAAGGAAATTTTATTGTGGCACATTACTGTTTAAAAAGAATTTTTATGTCTTTGTAGCACGGACATCGAGAAAGGTTCGCCATCCTTGTTTTAGAAGAAATCTTGCATTCGTCTTACAATACCTGGAAAAAATATCATATTGGCAATTTGCAAAAACTTGCCATTTTAGTTTCCAATAAGAATGTCAAGTATTTACAGCTTCATGAAAAAATAATTATAAACATAAAAGTATATGTGTATTGCTCATTAAATCATCATTAACAGTATTTTAAAAATACAAAGTTGATACAAAAAAGTTAATATTTAAAAAAATTTGCCAATTATAAACTTTAATTTTGTTGTACCACAAAATTTATAACCTTATGAATTTATTATTCTAATCAGATACTAAAATAATGTTTTAATAGTGAATAATTCTATAATATAAAGAGCCTAAACTGGTTTGCAACTTCAAGATATAATTAGTGCCATATACAAATGAACCAAATTACTGTAAGATAATATTATCATGTCAATTTTTTAATGTCAATATGATCATGACCAAAAAGTCATGACATGATTCCATGACAATTTTTCATATCAATAAAGATAATAATTATCATGTCAATATATATGAAAAAAATTCTTAAAGTTGAGATTATGTGATGTTTTACATTATCAATATTTATTTTAAGTTTTATATATTCATCGAAATTTATCTTATTTGCAGAGTATTGTTGAGAATTACCCACGAAATGTATGCAAATATTTAAAGATTATCGTAATAGGCTCTGCTCAGTGCATTAAACAGTACTAAAAATCTTGATAAGACCCTTAAAGAGCCTTCAAAAATATACACTTATAAAAGTTATGCAGCACTTCATGTAAACAAATAATTTATTTAAAATTTCAAACACGTTTGTGGATAATTAGTTGGATCCCGCAAGTCAGAAAAGAGTTACCGCAATACTCGAATAAATAGAATATCAGCTATGCATTGGAAAAGAATTTTCATTGTTGGAAGAATTTGATTTATCACCGAAATTTAGTTCTTATATATATATGTATATATATATATATATATATATATATATATATATATATATATATATATATATATATATATATATATATATATATATATATATATATATATATATATATATATATATATATATATATATATATATATATATGTATATATATATATATATATATATATACCCACTGGTTATATCTCATCGAACTTTACTAGTGAACTAATTGCTATTAAAGAGGCTCTAGCTCATTGTCTATATTTTTCTCCTTTTGATGACTCCATTGAAGAAATTGTAATTTTCTCAGACTCTAAATCAGCTCTAGAAGCTATGTGGTGAAGTATGCAATGTGGTGAGTCAGCAGTGATGGTAGAAATTAACACCCTTTTCTTCACTCATTAAATATACCATGCATTCTCCAGTGGATCCCTGCATTTGTAGGTATCGAGGGGAACGAATGTGCTGATTCCCTTACAAAGGAAGCGCGCGAAGAAGAGCAAACCCGAACGGTCACATGTACAGAGGCAAATGCTGCTGCCAGGCGTAGGATCTAACAATCAACGTTTTGGCAAGGCAACAATCTCCTGACCTAGACTGCCCAAGAAACCTCTCCTCTACAATAGCTCGGCTACGTACTGGACATTTTAAAGTCATGAAAATATCACAAACTGGTATTGAATTTCCAATCCCCACTGCAAGCACAGTCCTCAATCCCAACTGACGCCGAAACATGTTTTTATCTGTCAAGTCATAATCCGCTCCCTCTATCTTCTTGGAGCACCACCAATCGAGATCCTCCATGGCCTCCGGGCCCCAGAAATGGCAGACCTCGTCACCAGGACTTTTGGATGAATATAAAATTCATTTTTGCACGTTTATAGACACGACAACAACATATATATATATATATATATATATATATATATATATATATATATATATATATATATATATATATATATATATATATATATATATATATATGTGTGTGTGTGTGTGTGTGTGTGTGTGTGTGTGTGTGTGTGTGTGTGTGTGTGTGTGTGTGTGTGTACACATTATTTTTCTGTGAATTTATGTAAACAATTAGAGAAATTATCCCCAAAATTTGCGTGAATTTTTTTATATACATAAGAGTTTTGACTAATCGTATTTTTAAAATAAACTTTAATTTATTATTTCTTGAAAGGGATGTAACGTAGTGGAGACCTACTTGTGGTGCATCCTGGGACACGATATATTTAATACAGCTTTGCTGTTCTCCTGTCTCCTTGGTTATGATAGTCTCAAAAAACAATACAAACTGCCCTTCTAAGGACATTCAATGTTTTAAAATTCTCCAATGGAATCCTATAGGAATCACTCAAGAAAAACGAACACAACTTCATACTATATTGATTTTCACGTGATATTGATTTTTTTTATTGCTGAAGCAAATCGGTGTTTACAATAATTTAGTTAGATTTGACTTCCCTGCTTATTGCTTGAAACTATTACCTAAATCAAAGCGTAATGCCTGTGGTACTTTAGTTGAGATTAAGAATTCTTTAACTTTCTATGTTTGAAATCTTCAGTGGCCTTTCGTCTGAGAGTAAAGCTGAGATGATTCTTGTTTATGTTTGGATTCAGAAGAATCATTTTAAAATTTTTAACTGTTACAGCCTGCCTACCTGATAATAATCGATTAAATTTTGATAATATCAAGTTTAATAATAATTATAAGAGAATTTAAAACAATTTTTTGTAGAGAATTCATTGACCATAATCTAAGTTGGAATTATAGAGACACAAATAGTGAAGAAAGAGTTATGGATGACCTCTTGAG
Source organism: Latrodectus hesperus (assembly GCA_037975125.1). Lineage (NCBI taxonomy): Eukaryota > Metazoa > Arthropoda > Arachnida > Araneae > Theridiidae > Latrodectus > Latrodectus hesperus. Next base: position 43,978,994 of record CM075854.1, on the reverse strand, counting down.
TTACAATACAATTGAATTGATCTCAAGTTTTGACTTTCCTTCTTATCTACACTATAAAGATCCGTTACAAGGCGAAAAATTCTAAAAATGCAGAAGAAGTCAGAAATTGGAGAAAGAAAATAGCTGTCCTCTTTAAGGAAATCAATTTAGTAAAAAGCAATTTTTTAAAAATATTTTATAAATAACATTGACTACCATGAAGACGGTGCTAAGGTTTTAAAATTTGTAGGTAAACTAAAACATGATGACACTCTTCTCCAGGAATATCAGTTATTTTTAAGAGAAAGTCTGACATATGACATGGATATTTTTATTGTTTTTATGACAATTTATGCTTCTAACCAACGTTTCAGTCGTCAACTCAAGAGAGAACAGAAGCTGGTGAAGAAATTGATCATGCGCTTTCATCGGGCTATGGGAAATGAACTGGAGATTCTTAATAGTCTTAGACTATTTGGAACTAAAAGAAGCTATTGATTCCCTAAAATTGAAAAAAAGCTCAGGCCCGCATAACATAAATCCAGAGTTTATTTAACTTCTAGGACTTAAAACTCAAATGAATCTTTTATTATTTTTAATCATAGTTGGAACTTTTATGTACCCACTACGTGAAAAAAGCCATTATTGTACCTATATTGAAAAAGAATAAACCTGCAGATAATATTAAAAGCTACCAACCAATTGCATTAACTGGTGTTTTGTCGAAGATTATAGAAAGGATGATAGTTCCTAAATAATTCTTTCTGGAGAATACTGATATTTTGTCTCCTAAAAAAGCTGGATTCAGACAATATCTCTCCACTGTCCAACAAGTCTTTTATGCTAGTGATGCTATTAAAGATTCTTTAGACAATCGTTTATACGTCTTGGTAATTGTTTTATGTTTTGTAACAATCTTATGATAAATTATGGCAGCGACTACGTACTATTCAGAAATTACAAAGCTTGGAAATTAATGGCACGATGTTTCTAAGGATTAAGAATTTTTCATCACAGTGTTTTTCTGCTGTTAGGTATGGTTGAAGTATTTTTAGTTTTAAGTAGGCTGAGACTGGTCCTTCACAGAGAACGGTTATCAGCCCGATTATTTTTAATGTTTATATAAATGATTTACCGAACACTTTGACACCGTGGCTAGATTCTTCCTTTTTTGCTGACAGTTTGGTTATCTGGATCAGTGCTTCTAAAGCGAAACGTGATGGTTTAAATAGGACCCTTAACAGTTCTTTTAAAGAGTTGGGATGTTGGTACCTAAAAAATGGTATCCTGGTAAATCAGAATAAGTGCACTTAAGTAAGTGCACATAACACTAAGTCTTAAAGGGCTTCGCAGGTTCAAGGTGGTGATGTGACAGAAAGACGTTAATATCTATTTAAAAATTATATTTCCAACCAGTTATTGGTTACTGTGAGGAAATCCTCATTACAGCTTCAGAGAATGTTACTCGAAACTTAGAAGTTTTCCAAAACCAAGCGATGCGAGTAATTACTGGAGCAAGAACTACAGTGGTTATTGCAATGCAGTTCTTAACTGACTTGTAGCCTATTTATGATTGTATTAAGAGAAAACGATAATATTATATCAGAAGCTCATTTGGCAATTCTTTTAGGAAAAAGTATAATATAATAATGTTTCTAGCAATCTTATAAACTCAAATTGACTTTATCCAAGCTTCTCAGAGAGTAATCAAGCAAATATGAGTCTTTGAATTTGAACAGAAATTTTATCTACTTTAACCTCAAATCTCTTCTCTATTGGAATTTTTGAAATTGAATATAAACCTTTATGCAAAGTGTTGTTAAACACGAAAAGAATGATTCATAATTAAGATTTTTTGCAATGGATACTATAGAGGTTCGGTTCGCTATCCTAAAAATGAATGGTTGCGTTTTCAAAGACGGCTCTATGTTGGTTGGTTGGGTTTTCTGGCGCAAGGTCCAAAAAAGGACAAGCTGCGCCGGCTCTATGTTGGAGAGGACACTTGGTGCTGGAGTAGGTATCCATAGTGGGTTTTTTGTTCTTACTTATCAACTGGATCTTTTACTACTGCCTTCGATGGTGAAATCGAAGCTATTGCTTTGACTTTTCAACAACTATTGATTACCAGTCAATCTTTTGTAAGAGTTGCCATATTATCTGATTTTAAATGTACGTTTCAAGCCTTTTTGAAAAACTGAAACAGATCTCTAGGAGTTTTAGAATGTTGATCCTTGCTTAATAGGCCCTAGTACACAGAATTTCATTCCAATAGATTCCTCCCCCTTGTGGAATTACGATCAATGAAAAATTGATGCACTGGCCAAGAAGGTAACTTTCACAAGCAACATGTAAATTGTCTCCACTCTCCTTTCCCATGACTAAATTGCTTATTAACCTGAGTGTTCGAAAATCTTTTAAACAGGGTATGATTTAAAGGATAAGAAATAAAAGATTCTTGGGGGAGGGAGAATTGTTCCCAGTTTTACAAAAAAGACTGAGGTGGCTCTACTTAGAAGACTGACTAGAAATGACAGATTATAGGCCAATCTCTATAGAATTAGAATGGTAGATTCCCCAAACTGTGTATTGTGTAACACTAATCAACCAATGATTTCTGAACATTTAAATAATTTTCGGAACTTTCTCAATATGATTTACTTCAAAAAATAATTTATTTAAAAGCGTTTATTTTTAAGATGACAGACGGATTAAGTGTTACAATTGGACATCCGAATTTCTCGGAAATTACGTCTTATTCAATGAATTTTCTTTATTTGATTATTTAATAAAACCATCCTTTCTTTTGCAGTTTATAAATGCAAAAGGGATTAAGGGGAATGGTAGCCTAGTGATTAGGACATCTGCCTTCGGTTCGGAAGTTAGGTTTTTGACTCCCAATGCCGCCAAAGACCTACTCATTACACGCGATATACGTGCTCGTTAAATCTGTGGAATCGAAAGTCCTGTGTTCGGTCATTGAGGAGTTACTATGGGTGTAATGGCCTGGAGAAAATTTCCTCCCTCTTCAGATCAATGTCAAGATTGAGGGAGTGGATCCTCTGGGGATGCCATCTATCGGAGGAATTTAGAGCAAAGTCGTACTTTCACCTTCATGGTGCTCTGGTTAAACGAAAGACGCACCTTACTGAATTAAATTTGCATAGGCAAAGGCATCGCGAGCTTGGCTTGTCCAAGTATCATAAGTAACAATAACAACAACAAAAGGGACTAAATTTTCTTGTACTTCTAACAAAATATAATCTATTTTTAGAATTATTTCCTCATCTATAAACGTAATACAGTCAGGTTCTTTTTAGTTTACGGAATACAGTGCTCATTAATTTTACATATATGTAATTCAAGCACAGAAATTTCTACTGATTATCTGGAATTTTTAAGAGAAATAGAAATAAGTAATTTAAAATAACATTCAAAATCTTTTTTACTGTGCAGCAAAAATACGATAAACAGAACTATAAAAAGAATTTCTGAAGAACTATAAATAACAAAAAAAAACCTTTTACATTTCTTTCATAAAGATGTATAACGTATTGTATATCGCATTCTAGTTTGAGAGATAGACTGACCCTATGGCTTTCAGTAGTAATGACTAAATGACTGATAACATTAATGTGTATACTAGAGCATGTTAATGCTATTAGTTTTCTTCAAAGGCTCCTTATTTGCCTTATTCTTAAAAAGTAAAACATTTAAATTTCCTCCAACCTTGACGGTTGCCATTAAATCATCAATGCACAATGATTTAATGGCAACCGTCAAGATTATATCCGATAAGTGTAAAAGTTTACAATCGGGTACTCCTTGATTCCTTGGCGATTTTTGACTCCAAGATGTGACTAACAAGATGACCCGTATACAAAAGTTATACAAGGATAGGGTTACGGCTTACCAGTAATTAAAGTTTATCGCCAAAATGTATCACCAAACCAAGGGATACCCGACTCTACTCCAAAGCCCTGATAATCTCGTATTTTCCGATGTTATTCAGCGCTAGATGTCTTGTCAGTCTGAAGCGAAATTTTTTCGGCTTTTCAAATGTAAAAGAGTCAAATACATTTCATTTATAAATCCTTTTAAGAAATATTGAAGAAATATATTCACAAAATTGTTTTTAAAATAATACTGATATCAACAATAATTTTTAATACAACAATACAATTTTCAGATTTCTCAATTTTTCAACAACAAAATCACTCATATAATGTCTTAATGCAACAGTTATAATTTTTAAATTTTAACAATTGATTAAAATCAACAAAGGAATTTAATCGACAACAATCGTGTAAGAGTGAATCTCGCTCCCTTTCTGCACAAACTTTTTGATAATAGGTTGCGTTTTTCAATCCTTCAAATAAATAAACCATTCATATTAAATAACATCCTGTAATAGCACTGAAAATCACCGGACGTTTTTCTACTCCAATCTCCAATAGAGTCTCTTAACATCTTTATTTGCCAGTATGTTTAAACCATTCAAATACTTGCGAAAGAAAATGTAAGTAACGGTTAAGATAGTAACTAACTTATTCTAGTCCTGAATTTGTACTGAATTATAGGACATTCAGATATTATTTAGCAGTAGTTTATGATATTTAAATCACATAAGTTTAAATAAGAGAGTAGCAAACTATAAACTTCTTGTTGTTTTGCACTTTATTTTCCAAAAGTTTTTAATGATCTGAATTTTTCAACTTTGAATATTTTATATTTTCAGCACGTAAAATCTAACTCTCTAAATATCTTTCCAGGTCTTATAATATTTCTTAAATTTTCTTTTTTTTAAGAAATATATAAAAAGTTGATTTGAATATCATCATAATTGAAAAGTTATAGTTTTTCAAATATTCTCTGAAATTGCTTAAAAATTAAGCAAATGAATTTAAAATTTCATATATTGAATAATCTCCTTGTCTTATCGCATATTTAATGTTATTTACATAACAAATATCTACCATTGATGAACATTCGCTAAAGCTAGGAAAACAGAATATGCATGACACATAAATTAATATTTTACAGTTATAACGATTGCAATTGCTTTCAATAGACTTGAAATTTACTTTTTTAGGACAAAATAATTTTGTTTCAATATAAAAAGGAGATAATGATACCGCTTTTAAAATATGTTTTCAGACTTTTTAAGTAAAATAGATAAAGAATGGAATCATACTAATGAAGTCCGTCAAACATTTCAGCATCCTAAATTATGAGTTTGGTGATTTTTTTGACTGATTTACTTGTTTATCTGCCAACCTGATTTTCATTTACGTCATAGAGATGGACCTATAAGAGGTCTGTAGAAAATTCTATTATGTCAACCCTAGTACCTACGTCATCGCGAGACGTCACAATGCATCAGCTTGGCAACATTACTTCGTCGCCAAAAAAATTTAGAATTTGGTATGCAGGATTAAATGAGATGTGTGCCAACGTTTCTTTGGAGAATGTTGATTTTACATATTTCCTTTCTTTTTACAACTTCGATTGCTAGTTTTAAGCTTTTCTTATTTGTGTTTCTCGAAACAATACTTTCTTAAATCTTCAGAGGAAATATTTTCTTTTAATATTTTAAACATTATTCCTCATCATAAATATTTAAGTTAAAGACGTTTTCATAAAAAACGATATGTTTTTTAATAGATAAGTTCAGAGAAAATGCTTCATCAAGCTTTAAAATAATAACGATTATAAGAATCTTACTTTTTTATAAACTCCAAACTTTTTACGAATTAAATCTATTATTTCATTAAAAAAGCCGAGAAAAACTTTGTCTAACAAGAAAACCTTAAGGACGAAGATGGTCAGCTTAGTAAAGTAAAAGAGAATTCAGATAATACTATTTTCTATTTTTATAAGATTTAGTTTCTTTCTTTTAAAATCTAAAGTGTATTTTTTAAAATGTGATTATAAATTAGAACTATCATTTACAAGTAATAAAGGGAATTTTTTTATTCTTGCCCATTTGTATGGGTTGCACATAGCTAATTTTCTTTCCAGAATTAACTATTATTAAAATAGTTAACTAATAAATTATCATTAATTTATATATTTAATTTAAAGCCAATGATTTTAAAAAATGTATTTATAAACTCTTTCTAAATTAGAAATGCATTTCATATTTTTCTTTATGAATACGCACAACGGGAATTAATTAATTTCTCTTTTATCTGCAGCCAAAAACTTCGGAACAATTTTAGAAAAAAAACTGACAGGGATCTAAATAAATTCTCCCCAAAAGAATCCAATCATTCAACAATAGATGAGAGCGACACAACATCAGAAACATCTGTCAGTTCTGAAGAAAATTTTTTACAACTAATCCAAAAAACAGATTTTGATATGACAATACCCGACTTAGAAGATGAGCGTCGCGAAATGAAGATGAGATTTCTAGAATTTAAAAAATTGCCCGCCATAGAAGAAGAAACAGAAGAATTGCAACATCTGTATGGGACAATGGCAGACAAAACTTCAAAATTCGACTTAGATGATTCACACGTCAATATGCCAATAGAAAAAGCTGGTTCTTCTTTGAAAAGTGAAAATTATTCAGAAAGTCATCTTAATATGGATATTTTTTCTCTGCAATTTGAGAAAGATATTGAGCAGAGTGAAATAGATGCTGAAAATATCTGGATACTCGTAAATATACACAAAAATTATTTCCTTATTAATCAACATTTTCTGAGGGGGGTAAGTAAATCAAATTTAGATGCAGCTATAAAAATATAAGGGAATGATTTAAAGATAGTTGAAAAAATAGAGTAGAAATAATAGTAGATACTTCCTTTAAACCGCCAAACCAGCCAAAAGAACCCGATTTGAGACTATAAATCAGCCACCAATTATTGACATTTAAGCGTAAATAAAAGGTCTCAGCTTTTGCAATGAAATTCTTGACGAATATGATATACCACCAACAAACAAATCATCAAAAAGAAATAGAAAATCTATCACCGATCAGAATATAAAAGAAGATCCCTGGAGAAAGATTGTGGAAAGGGAAGAAGTTGAGGAAAAGGACGTAATAAAGAAACAGGTTGACAACATCAAGGAAAGAAAGAAACAGTGAAGATAAGGTTATCATTTGAAGGAAAGAAACATCCGGAAAGAAAAGATCATTTTGGATGAGATGCTGGCAAACATTCAAACGCAGAACAGAAAGGGGAAAAACTAAACAAAAAAGTATTTATGAATATATTCTATCTTTAATATATTCATTTTGAATTCTTTTATGAATTTTCCTTTTAACTGATTTATTTTTCAGAACAATTCAAACAAGGAGCGATTTAAAAGAAAGTTTGGAATGGCTTCAATAAGAAATGGAATGAAGTTTGATATTTTGGGAATTGAATTCGATGGCTTCCAGAAACTAGTAGATCACTCAAAAAAAAGACAAATTTAGTAGAAAGATGTTTTATTAAATGTGTATAATTAACCCAGAACCCTTTAAGTAAAATTTGAAAATCCAATAGTCAGATAAAAGCAATATCAAATGAGTTAATAACAAAAAAAAAAAAATTAAAAAACCTAATCACAGGTAGATTACCTACCTGGCCACTCAAATCATATATATTCAGATCATGAATAGGCTTCTACATTTAAAAATGCTCAGTTTTAATTAAAGTATTTACATAGGGGTGTATTTACTTAACATATGCTCTAATGCAGGTAACTTAATACCTGAAAATTAATTAGATTTATAGTATTATATCAATTATATGTTTTTAATTTAAGTTTCGGTTATATCTAAATTTGCAATATTAAATTTTCAATAAAATTAAAATATTCTACTTTCAAAAAACATAAGTTTAATAATAAGAAGGACACTCTACTAGGAAAAAAATAATAATAAATTAATAGTAAAAGGAAAGATCAAATTTTAAGAAGATTAGTTTTTCACTTTACAATAATATCAAAGAAGCCCTCAAATAGAATATCAAGAATAGCTAAACAGAATCAGTCCTATGAAGAAAGCTGCCTCGAGTTCAATTCCGGCGTGCATCAGATGTTGGGGCAGCTGAGAGTTAAGGAGTGAAAAGGAGCGGCCCAGTTGAAGGATTGGAATGGAAAAAACGAAAAGATGAAAGGGAAAGGACTTTTCTAAATTTTCTTTATTTAGGAATATATTTCTCAAAATTTTCAATATTTGTATATATTTGGCAAACTTTTCGGCAATAAATATTCAAAATTCCAATCTGTTTCTTTATTTCATTAAATTGCTTTAAGTTGTACAATAATTTACAGTAAAAAATGTACTTATTCATTAATTAAACAAAGTAAGATTAATGCATCGGTAATTCTCTCTTAGAATATTTTCTATTCTAAAAAACTAAATATAAAGGTTATAGAACACAAATTAACGGAAACAAGTTAACGTAATAAATTTAACAAAAGTTTTAATTTACTATTTATTAATTTTTTAATAACATTTTTAATTCATTTATTTCCATAAAAATGTACGATTTTAATCTACTTTTAATTGTATGTGTATTTTTAAATTTAGAGTTTTCCATTCGTCATAGTTTCCACTCTTGGAAACGTAATTAAAGGGAGAGTTTTACCGAAGTCATGTTGTCAAGGTAAATTATAACCGTACTTAGTATATTTTGGCGAAAGTTCTTATTTAATGCAAACCTAAATGTCTGAAAAAGGGTGTGGCTAATAACGTTAACTAGTAGGGCGGATGTTATAATATAAGCAAATGTGGAAAACGCTAAACAGAAATTTTATGAATCGAAAAGCAAATAAATGCAATAAAATTAAAAATCGCTTACTATAATGATATTTGTATTCAATTTTTTTCACTTTAATAAAAAAATTAAATATTTTTGATACACAAATTATTAATGACAGAATGATTGTAAAATTTATCTTTCATTTAAATTGCATAAAATTTGTATGGAATAACTTCTGTAATCAAAATAGATCATTTATCTAACTACTGCTAAAATAAAATTTATAATCTTATCTTCCATCAATTTACTTTATCTAAAATCATGCTAATAATTTATTTTCATTTTATCAATTTAATTTATCATTTATTTGTAGCTTCATATATTGCAATAATTTATAAAATTTGAATTGATAAAAAGAATATAAATTCAGTGCTTAATTTCAAATCCTTAAAAAGTGTGGAATTAACTATGTAATAAAATAAAACTTATAATTGGAATAAATGTTTAAAGATTTATACTCATCCAAAGCATAGAAAATTATTTTTTATTTTTTTGTTAATCACCCCTTATTGATTAGAAATAAGCACAATTTTTTTACTTTATTACTCCATCTATTACAAAAATGATAATATATTATCAATACTCATTCTAGATAACAGTAGTTTCATGTATCTTTGTTTTTAATATCATATCTCTCTTTTACGCATAAGTTTTCGCAAGAGTAAGGCAGATTTTGAAGTCCAAATTTGTGATCCAATATTTAAAAACTGTTGATGTCCTTAGTCCGATAATAAAAATAAATAAATAAATAATTATTTTGAATGAATTTAATTAGATCTGATAGTCATAGAAAATAATTTAATTTTTCTTGTTTATGGTATTTACATCCTCATAGAATATTATAAGATTAATTGTAATTTTCTTAAATCTGAAAACTTAAATATTCATACTGTATGTACTCATAAAGTAATATTTTTGCCTTATTTAAAATTTTTCTTTCAAAAGAAAAAGATTTATTTTTGGAAATGTACATATAGAAAGAAATTCGCAGTGATATAAATTATTAAAAAGCTGCTTGTTATATAAATGTTTAATTTATTTACCTTCAGCTGTTAACAGAAAATAATTTTTCAATTATTTTCAAAGATTGTATAAAATATGAGCCGAATCTGAATAACTCAAATACTAAATAATTTTTTTAGTAGATATATTGTTTAAAATTTAACAGGCGTTCTATTTTTCCTAAAATTATAGCTGATTTTCATATTATATTACATTAATGAATTTTCTCTGATTTTCGGGGCTAAGCATCTTAACTAATCATTCGATGGTTTGAAAATTAATCTATTATTCAATATTTCACACACATATATCAAATCTCTATAATATTTATTTTTATTTATATAACTTTAAAAATTACTCAAATAGATTATTTAACAACTTAGAAATGAATTTTCAAGATTCATCAATGTTGTAATTTTCAATACTTATTCTAGAACAGAATTTCAATAATTATACAATTAAATGAATTTCAACAAACAAATTATTTGCGATTTATTAATGCATTGTAATTCTTTTTCAAAATTTTAATTATAGGTAAAAGAGTATATCATGTTTGCAGTTTTTCTGATAAAGAAGCATTACTTCATTATCAGAAAAACTGTAAATGTGATATACTTTTTTAACTTTAATTAAAATTTTGAAAAAAAAAAGTATTATTTAAAAATATCCTCGAAATGTACTGGCTAAATTGCTTTTTCTTAATAAGAAACTCATCATCCTTAGTTAAAATACTATCTCTCATATTATTTTTTAAATTGTTTATCAAAAATTAACTTCATTAGCTAATAAGAAACATTTTTTACAATTAAAACTCGTTTATTGCAATAATTGTGGTAAAATTATGTATGCTTCCATAAATTCCAAATCCTTTTATTTAAAAATTATTCTCTATCTCTCTCTCTCTCTCTCATTTAGGAGATTTATCCACTTAAATCAGTCATTAATATAACTTACAAAATACCTCCAAAAATAATAAAAACTGTCCTTAAAATATGTAAATGATTATGGAAAAGAGGGGAAGTTGATGAAAAGAAACTTTGTTTTCTACACTTTGCAGTTATAAATTTAAACATCTTTATACATTTGAAATGTCTTCTATTTTAGTTTAAAGTTATATGGCAAATTATTTTTTGTTGATGTTGTATATCTTGATTTATGGATCAATAATCCAGGGAGATTCCCAAAAAATAAGCTCATGAGATATAATTTGTTGCCTTGTCATGAGATATCCAGCAAGATTCATTGTTCTTTTTACGCGAGTCCTAATTTTTTTGCAAGTTGTCTGAGTTAAGTTACATGTCTATGAAAAATTATAATACTGATTAATCAATAAATCTTTTCTATTCAAAATAAAGAATATAACATCTAATTAATATTGCTTCTGCTGATAAGTATATTATCAGCACTTCTCTCTGGATGTGATTATTTATTATTTAAAAAAATCAAAATGAAAATTTTTTAGATGTTTTAATTTTCTGAAGTATTATTAAACATTATATTAATTTTTTTATAAGAGATTAGATCCTTTTATTTAACAAACAATATTTTGTTAGTATTTTACATTTTCTTTTGTAAATAAAAAATGTTAACTTTTAATTGTATTTTGACAACAATAACATTATGAAATATAGCTCCCAAAATTTCATAAAATTGAAATATTTATGAAAACTTAGAATAAGATTAAATTTAAATAAAAAAATTTCGTTAGATGTCCTTAAAATTTTAATCGTTAATAATCAATAAGAAACGCATATAAATTGATAAAATTTTCTTTTCGAATAAAATTAATGAATAAATAAGTTATGTATAATTTTACTCACTGCAATTTCAATTATATTGCATTAAAATATAAGAATGGAATTATAGAATCCCCCTAATTTTATTAGTTAAATAAACTATATCTTAGGATTTATACCTTTTTAAGAAACACCTAGATTATTAACTTCCTAAACTACCATATAGGATACGTCCTGTACATCTACAAAATGAATGAAATACGAATATTTTTTTCAATGTAATTACATTCAAAAGTTGGGGTTCAAAAGTTTTCTAGTTTAAAAAAATCTAAAAGAAATTAAATTATATTTTATGTAGATATTTTTTAAATATATAATTAATACTTTCAAAATAATATTTTTAATTTCGTACATGAATAAAATTTTTCAAAAATAATATTTTTGAAAGACCATGATAATCCAGTATATAATCTTTCAAGAATAATTTTATCCTTATTTTGCTAAAGACAAATCTTTGAACTGTCAATATTTTAAATTATTTTTTTACTTTCAAACAACAAAAGCAATGAAATATATTAAAGTTGGTAATGTAATGAAAATTATGCACGATATATATTTGTGGCCTCATTTTAAACTGATCACATTTCTTTAATAATGCTGTTAAGATTTATAAAATTTCGAAATTTTTTTAACTCTATATTTATTTTTAATGTGGAAGATCAGGATGCAAATAGTAATAAGAGAGTACATTTATTTTTTCATCCTGGAAAAAACGTCTATTTCAAAAATCTAGAATATTATACCATATCAGTTTAGCATTTATTCATGTTTTAAAACAATAAAGTGTACAGATTTGAAAGAAATGGATTTCTCTTTTTGCAAAATTAATATGCAATTTTTTATTTATGTAAACTAAATTTTTTAAAATTTGTTTAACATGTTATTTCACATGAAAAATGCTTATAGTATTTTTAAAATTTGCTGAAAAAATTTTTGCGAATGTTATTTTTCTAGATATATTATTTTCGTCAAGTATTTTCAATTATATTATTGTAAATTTGTAAAAGTTCAAGTGGAATATATTAACCGTAAGGATAACTATTTTTTATGAAAATATTAATCTTATATGTGCTGACAATGTTTTGATAGTTAAATACTCTAGTGATATTCAGTAACATATTATAATTGCGGCAATTTAATGGAAAAGCAAATACCATTATAGCGCAATGTAGTGCCGATTAATGACAATTTTATTTCAAACTTAATCAATGTATTGAAGGGAATAAATTTTACTATGTATATTTGCAAATTTCAAATTTAAAAAAAATAAATAAAGATAACATTTTTAAATATATAAAGAATTTGGTTTTATTCTAATTACAAAACTTTTATCTTTATAAGGAAGAAAATTTCTGCTTCCTTTGATTTAAAAAATAGTTTTTATTCAGATTCTGTGAAGCAATTGTAAACATGTGCTGCCATCTATTGATAAAAATGTAAAAGATAAAGTATATTGTAAGCAATAAATAAATACTTTTTAATTATTTTAAATGCAAAAATATTAAATAATTAAGTGAAAATTATACTTTTTCTTGTTTAGAAAAATCTAAACTGGATAAAATTATATTTTATGTAGATATTTTATAAATATATAAGTAATACTTTCGAAATAATATTTTTAATTTCGTACATGAATAAAATTTTTCAAAGAATAATATTTTTGAATGACCATGATAATCAAGTATATAATCTTTCAAGAATAATTTTATCCTAATCTTGCTAAAGACAAATCTTTGAACTGTCAATATTTTAAATTATTTTGTTACTTTCAAACAACAAAAGCAATGAAATATATTAAAGTTGGTAATGTATATGAAAATTATGCACGATATATATTTGTAGCCTCATTTTAAACTGATCACATTTCTTTAACAATGCTGTTAAGATTTATAAAATTTCAAAATTTTTTTAACTCTATATTTATTTTTAATGTGGAAGATCAGGATGCAAATAGTAATAAGAGAGTACATTTATTTTTTCATCCTGGAAAAAACGTCTATTTCAAAAATCTAGAATATTGTACCATATCAGTTTAGCATTTATTCATGTTTTAAAACAATAAAGTGTATTCTTTATCGTTACAAGTGTATTCTATGTATAATAAAGTGTATTCTTTATCGTTTAAAATAAAAGCAAAGAAAATTTAAATTAAGCATATAATGATTTCTTCTTAAGAACTGATCGCAATTCAACTTATTTAATTTGATCAACTCACAAGCATAAATTTTCCTTTTATGATTTAATCGCTTAGTTATTCATTTTATTTTTATTACATATATATGTAATAAAAATTGATGAATTTAATTATGAAATTATATTTCCCATATATCATTTATCGTAATTAGAAATAATTTGATGAAAAAAATTTGAACTTAAAACAAATCTATTACTTATAATAATTATTAAAATAACTTTTAATAATTTATTTTAAAAAATGGAAATTTAAAAAAAGGGGCAGTGTTCAACTATGTTGGATGGGCTGTCCACCACTCTCTATTCACAAGCGCTATCCCATTACTGCACGGTGCGGGAGCTTTTGCCTGCTCCGTTTCCGACCTGGGCCGGTTCGCTCCTCCTTAGGCGACCTGGAGAATCCGGATTCCTCCGGTTACACCATATCGACATCGTGCTTAATGCGGACGCCTGATCCACATAGACAAGCAGAGGACAGAACTCCCAACCTCAAGCCGTCCAAACAACCCCGACCTCCAAAGTAGCTGGATTACAAGACCACGCCACTGGTCCCGGTCGCTCGGAAGGTTTTACATCGGAATACATCAAGTTAGTCTCCAAATTATCTACACGTTTTTGCTGCATGTGCCATCTATTGAAAAATAATGTGAATTAAAACTGCTAAAATGTTTATTTTTGTTTCATTTTACATAGAAAATAATGAAGTAAGTTTTGATTTCGATTTTTTGATTAACAAACTCAGTTAAATTACTTTTAAAATGATACTTTATTTTTAAATGTTGAAAATAATTTAAGTTTATGTTTTGAAATTTACTCGAACTATTTAAACCTTTTTTTCAGTTTTTAATCACATATAAGATGAACTTTTGAGGACTGGTTGGGAAAAAGGAGCTGTTAAATGATATAGAAATTTTACGTAAGAAGGTTCGATTTCTATTTGCAGTCATGAAAACATTTAAGTTTTATTCAACATCTTTTAAGATAATTTTTCTTCAAAATGCTTAATTTTGTTTCGGATTATATGAAATATTTAAGAGCCTTTTCTGTTTATATTCAAAGTATAATTTAATAATAAGCTTAACATTATAGACATATTGTCATATTGATAATTTTTTTGAGATTCCAATTACTTAATTTTAAGGGAATGGAATTTTTTATATAGTGTAAGCAAATTTATATACAATATTTAAAAAGTTTCTGTTTTTAAGTTAACTATATTCCCGCATAAACAATACAAAATAAGAAAAATTATACAAAAAAAATGGAACAAAATGCAAAAAGTAAATTTAAAATTTATTTCGAAATCAATTTTTAAATTATTATATAATATCATATATTTAAACTCCAGTTGATCAGGGGAAAATAGCGTAAAATAATCTTGTAAAGATGGGAAAAAACCGAGTTTATTCTCGGGAATAATCCCAGTTTATTCTCAAAAACATTTTGGAAAACTCTCGAAAATTTTGTAATTTTTTTCCATCAAACATTATATTAAAATAAATAAAAAAAACTTTTTAAAATAAATAATTAGCACTCTATTCAAAAAATCGATTGTGTGTTTTTAAGTTTTTAAATATGACCCCACTGCTATTTATATTTATAATACACTTTCTACATAAGGTTAATCAACATTTTATTCTTATTTAGAAAAGAAAGCAACTGTAATGTTAATGAGTAGTTAATAATGACTTTAATAATTAGTGTCCAAGAAAATACTTTTATTTCTCTGTCCCAGCACGAATTTATAATGAAAGGAACGCGATTGTCAACATTTATTGTAACATTCTTGAATTCCCATGCTTCAAAATTTCCAGAAATTATACATGCTTGTAGCCAACTAACACAATTTTTGGTAAACAATAGAAAGCTGTATACCACATACTCGGGTATAAAGCAATAGCGTAGCGTAGATTTCTGCTACCGTGTCAAATTCGAAATTTGTTGAACCCTTTTTCTGCGATTCAAAATAAAGTGTGTTTCTCTTATCAATATTTCAGATGGGTTCAATGAAAAAACATATTCACAGATTAACTTTTGTGAGTGTGTTTGTGTTTATTTTAACTCAAATACTTTAACATATTTTTATGCTAATTATACTATCATTTACCAAAATAGTTAGATTTTTTAATCTCGTAGTGAACATTCTAGATCAACTAATTCATTCTGGTAACAACTGGGACTCATCAACCGATATTCGTTACAACTTGAAAGTTGTTGTTGTCGTGTACCTGCTTGGCTGGCAACAAGGGGTTCGTTGCTCCAGTTATCCAAATGAAGCATATTTTGATGAGGAGTCCGACTTCCTCTGTACACACATGCCACAGGTACCCAACAACTTGAATGATAGGCTGAAATGACAAAAAATTAACTCTATTCAATATAGTAATTCTTTCTTAAACTATTAAACCAATATTAAATATATGTTTTATTATAAATTCACTAATTATGATTAAAGCTGATTGCAGATTTCATCATAAATAATAGGTTTAAAATATCATTAAACAAAAAACCTTACAAAATATTCAATAATAAGGGAATGAATTAAATAAAATATTTAAATATGTGCATTCAAAACGAGTTCATAATTACAGAATCTCGTATAGAACAGGATTAAAAAACAATTTGGAAAAAAAATCAGAAAGAATTAACTGTTTGATACTGAATTATATTTGTAGATGTATGATTAACATAGAAAATTCTAAAGAATGATGAAACAGTTTCAATCATTCGCTTGAAAAAGCTATTATTTTTTATCATCTACATTTCGCATATGCTACTGTTCTTCTGAAATTTTGCGTATAATAGGTAAAGTAATATCAAATGAAAAGAGCATTATATTCAGGTTTTTAAGAAATTAGAACGTAAGTGAATGGAGCATTACGAATTTCTGTTTTCGATTAAAAATAATTTAAAATTTTAAACTTTATGCAAAAATGGAATTAATATTTTTGGTATATCTATCTTGTTATATTAAATATATTTATACGCAGTTACATAGTTTATTCGTAATTGAACATATTATTGATTAGTTACACTGGTTTTCGCCAGCATAAATATTTAATAATAGGCTTGTAGATTTTTGAAAATCAAATTTTAAAATCACTTAAAACAATTCATTAAAAATTAATTTATTTAATGCTTTTATTCGAGGAAATAGTATTTATTTGACTTGTAATTTTCTTGGCTTTACATTAGCACCTTATATTAAAAAATTCATTTTTCAAATAATAAAATTAAAAAATCTATAAATGTTTCTTTTTCTTTATTGTATGCTTAAGTATACTGAATATATCTTTTAATTAACTACTTCAATTTATGTAAAATTAAATTTTCCTCTCTGAAAATTCAGTTTGTTTTATTATTTCATCTCTATTTATAAATGATATTTTTATTGGTGAACTGTGGAAGTTGGATGTTTTAGGAATAACTCAAATCTTTTTAGAAAAATGTAAATCTCAGTTACAAGAGGATACTCAGAAATTTTTGGAAGAGACGTCACTATGAATCATGAGGGTAGATATGAGGTCGCGTAAGCCTTGGGTACTTGAATGTTCTCTTTTATCTGATAATAAGATGAGTACAGATAAATGTATTTTAAACACAAAAAGGAAACAATAGCTATTTTAAGATTGACAGTCTATATAATTTGACTATATAATTTCGTATAAAGAAAAAATATATTCATTTCTGCCATATTTTCTACAAAATGATTTAATTTTAATTGAAATTATACAGATTGGAAAGAAATGGATTTCTCTTTTTGCAAAATTAATATGCAGTTTTTTATTTATGTAAACTAAATTTTTTAAATGTTTAACATGTTTTTTCACATGAAAAATGCGTATAGTACTTTTAAAATTTGCTGAAAAAATATTTGCGAATGTTATTTTGTTAGATATATTATTTTCGTGAAGTATTTTCAATTATATTATCGTAAATTTGTAAAAGTTCAAGTGGAATATATTAACCTTAAGGATAACTATTTTTTATGAAAATATTAATCTTATCTGTGCTGACAATGTTTTGATAGTTAAATACTCTAGTGATATTCAGTAACATATTATAATTGCGGCAATTTAATGGAAAAACAAATACCATTATAGCGCAATGTAATGCCGATTAATGACAATTTTATTTCAAACTTAATCAATATATTGAAGGGAATAAATTTTACTATGTATATTTGCCAATTTCAAATTAAAAAAAAATAAATAAAGATAACATTTTTAAATAAATAAAGAATTTGGTTTTATTCTAATTACGAAACTTTAATCTTTATAAGGAAGAAAAGTTCTGCATCGTTTGATTTAAAAAATAGTTCTTATTCAGATTCTGTTAAGCAATTGTAAACATTTGCTGCCATCTATTGATAAAAATGTAAAAGATAAAATATATTGTAAGCAATAAATAAGTACTTTTTAATTATTTTAAATGCAAAAATAATAAATAAATAATGAAAATTATACTTTTTCTTGTTTAGAAAAATCTAAAACGGATAAAATTATATTTTATGTAGATATTTTTTAAATATATAAGTAATACTTTCGAATTTATATTATTAATTTCGTACATGAATAAAATTTTTCAAAGAATAATATTTTTGAATCACCATGATAATCAAGTATTTAATCTTTCAAGAATAATTTTATCCTAATCTTGCTAAAGACAAATCTTTGAACTGTCAATATTTTAAATTATTTTGTTACTTTCAAACAACAAAAGCAATGAAATATATTAAAGTTGGTAATGTATATGAAAATTATGCACGATATATATTTGTAGCCTCATTTTAAACTGATCACATTTCTTTAACAATGCTGTTAAGATTTATAAAATTTCAAAATTTTTTTAACTCTATATTTATTTTTAATGTGGAAGATCAGGATGCAAATAGTAATAAGAGAGTACATTTATTTTTTCATCCTGGAAAAAACGTCTATTTCAAAAATCTAGAATATTGTACCATATCAGTTTAGCATTTATTCATGTTTTAAAACAATAAAGTGTATTCTTTATCGTTACAAGTGTATTCTATGTATAATAAAGTGTATTCTTTATCGTTTAAAATAAAAGCAAAGAAAATTTAAATTAAGCATATAATGATTTCTTCTTAAGAACTGATCGCAATTCAACTTATTTAATTTGATCAACTCACAAGCATAAATTTTCCTTTTATGATTTAATCGCTTAGTTATTCATTTTATTTTTATTACATATATATGTAATAAAAATTGATGAATTTAATTATGAAATTATATTTCCCATATATCATTTATCGTAATTAGAAATAATTTGATGAAAAAAATTTTGAACTTAAAACAAATCTATTACTTATAATAATTATTAAAATAACTTTTAATAATTTATTTTAAAAAATGGAAATTTAAAAAAAGGGGCAGTGTTCAACTATGTTGGACGGGCTGTCCACCACTCTCTATTCACAAGCGCTATCCCATTACTGCACGGTGCGGGAGCTTTTGCCTGCTCCGTTTCCGACCTGGGCCGGTTCGCTCCTCCTTAGGCGACCTGGAGAATCCGGATTCCTCCGGTTACACCATATCGACATCGTGCTTAATGCGGACGCCTGATCCACACAGACAAGCAGAGGACAGAACTCCCAACCTCAAGCCGTCCAAACAACCCCGACCTCCAAAGTAGCTGGATTACAAGACCACGCCACTGGTCCCGGTCGTTCGGAAGGTTTTACATCGGAATACATCAAGTTAGTCTCCAAATTATCTACACGTTTTTGCTGCATGTGCCATCTATTGAAAAATAATGTGAATTAAAACTGCTAAAATGTTTATTTTTGTTTCATTTTACATAGAAAATAATGAAGTAAGTTTTGATTTCGATTTTTTGATTAACAAACTCAGTTAAATTACTTTTAAAATGATACTTTATTTTTAAATGTTGAAAATAATTTAAGTTTATGTTTTGAAATTTACTCGAACTATTTAAACCTTTTTTTCAGTTTTTAATCACATATAAGATGAACTTTTGAGGACTGGTTGGGAAAAAGGAGCTGTTAAATGATATAGAAATTTTACGTAAGAAGGTTCGATTTCTATTTGCAGTCATGAAAACATTTAAGTTTTATTCAACATCTTTTAAGATAATTTTTCTTCAAAATGCTTAATTTTGTTTCGGATTATATGAAATATTTAAGAGCCTTTTCTGTTTATATTCAAAGTATAATTTAATAATAAGCTTAACATTATAGACATATTGTCATATTGATAATTTTTTTGAGATTCCAATTACTTAATTTTAAGGGAATGGAATTTTTTATATAGTGTAAGCAAATTTATATACAATATTTAAAAAGTTTCTGTTTTTAAGTTAACTATATTCCCGCATAAACAATACAAAATAAGAAAAATTATACAAAAAAAATGGAACAAAATGCAAAAAGTAAATTTAAAATTTATTTCGAAATCAATTTTTAAATTATTATATAATATCATATATTTAAACTCCTGTTGATCAGGGGAAAATAGCGTAAAATAATCTTGTAAAGATGGGAAAAAACCGAGTTTATTCTCGGGAATAATCCCAGTTTATTCTCAAAAACATTTTGGAAAACTCTCGAAAATTTTGTAATTTTTTTCCATCAAACATTATATTAAAATAAATAAAAAAACTTTTTAAAATAAATAATTAGCACTCTATTCAAAAAATCGATTGTGTGTTTTTAAGTTTTTAAATATGACCCCACTGCTATTTATATTTATAATACACTTTCTACATAAGGTTAATCAACATTTTATTCTTATTTAGAAAAGAAAGCAACTGTAATGTTAATGAGTAGTTAATAATGACTTTAATAATTAGTGTCCAAGAAAATACTTTTATTTCTCTGTCCCAGCACGAATTTATAATGAAAGGAACGCGATTGTCAACATTTATTGTAACATTCTTGAATTCCCATGCTTCAAAATTTCCAGAAATTATACATGCTTGTAGCCAACTAACACAATTTTTGGTAAACAATAGAAAGCTGTATACCACATACTCGGGTATAAAGCAATAGCGTAGCGTAGATTTCTGCTACCGTGTCAAATTCGAAATTTGTTGAACCCTTTTTCTGCGATTCAAAATAAAGTGTGTTTCTCTTATCAATATTTCAGATGGGTTCAATGAAAAAACATATTCACAGATTAACTTTTGTGAGTGTGTTTGTGTTTATTTTAACTCAAATACTTTAACATATTTTTATGCTAATTATACTATCATTTACCAAAATAGTTAGATTTTTTAATCTCGTAGTGAACATTCTAGATCAACTAATTCATTCTGGTAACAACTGGGACTCATCAACCGATATTCGTTACAACTTGAAAGTTGTTGTTGTCGTGTACCTGCTTGGCTGGCAACAAGGGGTTCGTTGCTCCAGTTATCCAAATGAAGCATATTTTGATGAGGAGTCCGACTTCCTCTGTACACACATGCCACAGGTACCCAACAACTTGAATGATAGGCTGAAATGACAAAAAATTAACTCTATTCAATATAGTAATTCTTTCTTTAAACTATTAAACCAATATTAAATATATGTTTTATTATAAATTCACTAATTATGATTAAAGCTGATTGCAGATTTCATCATAAATAATAGGTTTAAAATATCATTAAACAAAAAACCTTACAAAATAGTTCAATAATAAGGGAATGAATTAAATAAAATATTTAAATATGTGCATTCAAAACGAGTTCATAATTACAGAATCTCGTATAGAACAGGATTAAAAAACAATTTGGAAAAAAAATCAGAAAGAATTAACTGTTTGATACTGAATTATATTTGTAGATGTATGATTAACATAGAAAATTCTAAAGAATGATGAAACAGTTTCAATCATTCGCTTGAAAAAGCTATTATTTTTTATCATCTACATTTCGCATATGCTACTGTTCTTCTGAAATTTTGCGTATAATAGGTAAAGTAATATCAAATGAAAAGAGCATTATATTCAGGTTTTTAAGAAATTAGAACGTAAGTGAATGGAGCATTACGAATTTCTGTTTTCGATTAAAAATAATTTAAAATTTTAAACTTTATGCAAAAATGGAATTAATATTTTTGGTATATCTATCTTGTTATATTAAATATATTTATACGCAGTTACATAGTTTATTCGTAATTGAACATATTATTGATTAGTTACACTGGTTTTCGCCAGCATAAATATTTAATAATAGGCTTGTAGATTTTTGAAAATCAAATTTTAAAATCACTTAAAACAATTCATTAAAAATTAATTTATTTAATGCTTTTATTCGAGGAAATAGTATTTATTTGACTTGTAATTTTCTTGGCTTTACATTAGCACCTTATATTAAAAAATTCATTTTTCAAATAATAAAATTAAAAAATCTATAAATGTTTCTTTTTCTTTATTGTATGCTTAAGTATACTGAATATATCTTTTAATTAACTACTTCAATTTATGTAAAATTAAATTTTCCTCTCTGAAAATTCAGTTTGTTTTATTATTTCATCTCTATTTATAAATGATATTTTTATTGGTGAACTGTGGAAGTTGGATGTTTTAGGAATAACTCAAATCTTTTTAGAAAAATGTAAATCTCAGTTACAAGAGGATACTCAGAAATTTTTGGAAGAGACGTCACTATGAATCATGAGGGTAGATATGAGGTCGCGTAAGCCTTGGGTACTTGAATGTTCTCTTTTATCTGATAATAAGATGAGTACAGATAAATGTATTTTAAACACAAAAAGGAAACAATAGCTATTTTAAGATTGACAGTCTATATAATTTGACTATATAATTTCGTATAAAGAAAAAATATATTCATTTCTGCCATATTTTCTACAAAATGATTTAATTTTAATTGAAATTATACAGATTGGAAAGAAATGGATTTCTCTTTTTTGCAAAATTAATATGCAGTTTTTTATTTATGTAAACTAAATTTTTTAAATGTTTAACATGTTTTTTCACATGAAAAATGCGTATAGTACTTTTAAAATTTGCTGAAAAAATATTTGCGAATGTTATTTTGTTAGATATATTATTTTCGTGAAGTATTTTCAATTATATTATCGTAAATTTGTAAAAGTTCAAGTGGAATATATTAACCTTAAGGATAACTATTTTTTATGAAAATATTAATCTTATCTGTGCTGACAATGTTTTGATAGTTAAATACTCTAGTGATATTCAGTAACATATTATAATTGCGGCAATTTAATGGAAAAACAAATACCATTATAGCGCAATGTAATGCCGATTAATGACAATTTTATTTCAAACTTAATCAATATATTGAAGGGAATAAATTTTACTATGTATATTTGCCAATTTCAAATTAAAAAAAAATAAATAAAGATAACATTTTTAAATAAATAAAGAATTTGGTTTTATTCTAATTACGAAACTTTAATCTTTATAAGGAAGAAAAGTTCTGCATCGTTTGATTTAAAAAATAGTTCTTATTCAGATTCTGTTAAGCAATTGTAAACATTTGCTGCCATCTATTGATAAAAATGTAAAAGATAAAATATATTGTAAGCAATAAATAAGTACTTTTTAATTATTTTAAATGCAAAAATAATAAATAAATAATGAAAATTATACTTTTTCTTGTTTAGAAAAATCTAAAACGGATAAAATTATATTTTATGTAGATATTTTTTAAATATATAAGTAATACTTTCGAATTTATATTATTAATTTCGTACATGAATAAAATTTTTCAAAGAATAATATTTTTGAATCACCATGATAATCAAGTATTTAATCTTTCAAGAATAATTTTATCCTAATCTTGCTAAAGACAAATCTTTGAACTGTCAATATTTTAAATTATTTTGTTACTTTCAAACAACAAAAGCAATGAAATATATTAAAGTTGGTAATGTATATGAAAATTATGCACGATATATATTTGTAGCCTCATTTTAAACTGATCACATTTCTTTAACAATGCTGTTAAGATTTATAAAATTTCAAAATTTTTTTAACTCTATATTTATTTTTAATGTGGAAGATCAGGATGCAAATAGTAATAAGAGAGTACATTTATTTTTTCATCCTGGAAAAAACGTCTATTTCAAAAATCTAGAATATTGTACCATATCAGTTTAGCATTTATTCATGTTTTAAAACAATAAAGTGTATTCTTTATCGTTACAAGTGTATTCTATGTATAATAAAGTGTATTCTTTATCGTTTAAAATAAAAGCAAAGAAAATTTAAATTAAGCATATAATGATTTCTTCTTAAGAACTGATCGCAATTCAACTTATTTAATTTGATCAACTCACAAGCATAAATTTTCCTTTTATGATTTAATCGCTTAGTTATTCATTTTATTTTTATTACATATATATGTAATAAAAATTGATGAATTTAATTATGAAATTATATTTCCCATATATCATTTATCGTAATTAGAAATAATTTGATGAAAAAAATTTTGAACTTAAAACAAATCTATTACTTATAATAATTATTAAAATAACTTTTAATAATTTATTTTAAAAAATGGAAATTTAAAAAAAGGGGCAGTGTTCAACTATGTTGGACGGGCTGTCCACCACTCTCTATTCACAAGCGCTATCCCATTACTGCACGGTGCGGGAGCTTTTGCCTGCTCCGTTTCCGACCTGGGCCGGTTCGCTCCTCCTTAGGCGACCTGGAGAATCCGGATTCCTCCGGTTACACCATATCGACATCGTGCTTAATGCGGACGCCTGATCCACACAGACAAGCAGAGGACAGAACTCCCAACCTCAAGCCGTCCAAACAACCCCGACCTCCAAAGTAGCTGGATTACAAGACCACGCCACTGGTCCCGGTCGCTCGGAAGGTTTTACATCGGAATACATCAAGTTAGTCTCCAAATTATCTACACGTTTTTGCTGCATGTGCCATCTATTGAAAAATAATGTGAATTAAAACTGCTAAAATGTTTATTTTTGTTTCATTTTACATAGAAAATAATGAAGTAAGTTTTGATTTCGATTTTTTGATTAACAAACTCAGTTAAATTACTTTTAAAATGATACTTTATTTTTAAATGTTGAAAATAATTTAAGTTTATGTTTTGAAATTTACTCGAACTATTTAAACCTTTTTTTCAGTTTTTAATCACATATAAGATGAACTTTTGAGGACTGGTTGGGAAAAAGGAGCTGTTAAATGATATAGAAATTTTACGTAAGAAGGTTCGATTTCTATTTGCAGTCATGAAAACATTTAAGTTTTATTCAACATCTTTTAAGATAATTTTTCTTCAAAATGCTTAATTTTGTTTCGGATTATATGAAATATTTAAGAGCCTTTTCTGTTTATATTCAAAGTATAATTTAATAATAAGCTTAACATTATAGACATATTGTCATATTGATAATTTTTTTGAGATTCCAATTACTTAATTTTAAGGGAATGGAATTTTTTATATAGTGTAAGCAAATTTATATACAATATTTAAAAAGTTTCTGTTTTTAAGTTAACTATATTCCCGCATAAACAATACAAAATAAGAAAAATTATACAAAAAAAATGGAACAAAATGCAAAAAGTAAATTTAAAATTTATTTCGAAATCAATTTTTAAATTATTATATAATATCATATATTTAAACTCCTGTTGATCAGGGGAAAATAGCGTAAAATAATCTTGTAAAGATGGGAAAAAACCGAGTTTATTCTCGGGAATAATCCCAGTTTATTCTCAAAAACATTTTGGAAAACTCTCGAAAATTTTGTAATTTTTTTCCATCAAACATTATATTAAAATAAATAAAAAAACTTTTTAAAATAAATAATTAGCACTCTATTCAAAAAATCGATTGTGTGTTTTTAAGTTTTTAAATATGACCCCACTGCTATTTATATTTATAATACACTTTCTACATAAGGTTAATCAACATTTTATTCTTATTTAGAAAAGAAAGCAACTGTAATGTTAATGAGTAGTTAATAATGACTTTAATAATTAGTGTCCAAGAAAATACTTTTATTTCTCTGTCCCAGCACGAATTTATAATGAAAGGAACGCGATTGTCAACATTTATTGTAACATTCTTGAATTCCCATGCTTCAAAATTTCCAGAAATTATACATGCTTGTAGCCAACTAACACAATTTTTGGTAAACAATAGAAAGCTGTATACCACATACTCGGGTATAAAGCAATAGCGTAGCGTAGATTTCTGCTACCGTGTCAAATTCGAAATTTGTTGAACCCTTTTTCTGCGATTCAAAATAAAGTGTGTTTCTCTTATCAATATTTCAGATGGGTTCAATGAAAAAACATATTCACAGATTAACTTTTGTGAGTGTGTTTGTGTTTATTTTAACTCAAATACTTTAACATATTTTTATGCTAATTATACTATCATTTACCAAAATAGTTAGATTTTTTAATCTCGTAGTGAACATTCTAGATCAACTAATTCATTCTGGTAACAACTGGGACTCATCAACCGATATTCGTTACAACTTGAAAGTTGTTGTTGTCGTGTACCTGCTTGGCTGGCAACAAGGGGTTCGTTGCTCCAGTTATCCAAATGAAGCATATTTTGATGAGGAGTCCGACTTCCTCTGTACACACATGCCATAGGTACCCAACAACTTGAATGATAGGCTGAAATGACAAAAAATTAACTCTATTCAATATAGTAATTCTTTCTGTTAAACTATTAAACCAATATTAAATATATGTTTTATTATAAATTCACTAATTATGATTAAAGCTGATTGCAGATTTCATCATAAATAATAGGTTTAAAATATCATTAAACAAAAAACCTTACAAAATAGTTCAATAATAAGGGAATGAATTAAATAAAATATTTAAATATGTGCATTCAAAACGAGTTCATAATTACAGAATCTCGTATAGAACAGGATTAAAAAACAATTTGGAAAAAAATCAGAAAGAATTAACTGTTTGATACTGAATTATATTTGTAGATGTATGATTAACATAGAAAATTCTAAAGAATGATGAAACAGTTTCAATCATTCGCTTGAAAAAGCTATTATTTTTTATCATCTACATTTCGCATATGCTACTGTTCTTCTGAAATTTTGCGTATAATAGGTAAAGTAATATCAAATGAAAAGAGCATTATATTCAGGTTTTTAAGAAATTAGAACGTAAGTGAATGGAGCATTACGAATTTCTGTTTTCGATTAAAAATAATTTAAAATTTTAAACTTTATGCAAAAATGGAATTAATATTTTTGGTATATCTATCTTGTTATATTAAATATATTTATACGCAGTTACATAGTTTATTCGTAATTGAACATATTATTGATTAGTTACACTGGTTTTCGCCAGCATAAATATTTAATAATAGGCTTGTAGATTTTTGAAAATCAAATTTTAAAATCACTTAAAACAATTCATTAAAAATTAATTTATTTAATGCTTTTATTCGAGGAAATAGTATTTATTTGACTTGTAATTTTCTTGGCTTTACATTAGCACCTTATATTAAAAAATTCATTTTTCAAATAATAAAATTAAAAAATCTATAAATGTTTCTTTTTCTTTATTGTATGCTTAAGTATACTGAATATATCTTTTAATTAACTACTTCAATTTATGTAAAATTAAATTTTCCTCTCTGAAAATTCAGTTTGTTTTATTATTTCATCTCTATTTATAAATGATATTTTTATTGGTGAACTGTGGAAGTTGGATGTTTTAGGAATAACTCAAATCTTTTTAGAAAAATGTAAATCTCAGTTACAAGAGGATACTCAGAAATTTTTGGAAGAGACGTCACTATGAATCATGAGGGTAGATATGAGGTCGCGTAAGCCTTGGGTACTTGAATGTTCTCTTTTATCTGATAATAAGATGAGTACAGATAAATGTATTTTAAACACAAAAAGGAAACAATAGCTATTTTAAGATTGACAGTCTATATAATTTGACTATATAATTTCGTATAAAGAAAAAATATATTCATTTCTGCCATATTTTCTACAAAATGATTTAATTTTAATTGAAATTATACAGATTGGAAAGAAATGGATTTCTCTTTTTTGCAAAATTAATATGCAGTTTTTTATTTATGTAAACTAAATTTTTTAAATGTTTAACATGTTTTTTCACATGAAAAATGCGTATAGTACTTTTAAAATTTGCTGAAAAAATATTTGCGAATGTTATTTTGTTAGATATATTATTTTCGTGAAGTATTTTCAATTATATTATCGTAAATTTGTAAAAGTTCAAGTGGAATATATTAACCTTAAGGATAACTATTTTTTATGAAAATATTAATCTTATCTGTGCTGACAATGTTTTGATAGTTAAATACTCTAGTGATATTCAGTAACATATTATAATTGCGGCAATTTAATGGAAAAACAAATACCATTATAGCGCAATGTAATGCCGATTAATGACAATTTTATTTCAAACTTAATCAATATATTGAAGGGAATAAATTTTACTATGTATATTTGCCAATTTCAAATTAAAAAAAAATAAATAAAGATAACATTTTTAAATAAATAAAGAATTTGGTTTTATTCTAATTACGAAACTTTAATCTTTATAAGGAAGAAAAGTTCTGCATCGTTTGATTTAAAAAATAGTTCTTATTCAGATTCTGTTAAGCAATTGTAAACATTTGCTGCCATCTATTGATAAAAATGTAAAAGATAAAATATATTGTAAGCAATAAATAAGTACTTTTTAATTATTTTAAATGCAAAAATAATAAATAAATAATGAAAATTATACTTTTTCTTGTTTAGAAAAATCTAAAACGGATAAAATTATATTTTATGTAGATATTTTTTAAATATATAAGTAATACTTTCGAATTTATATTATTAATTTCGTACATGAATAAAATTTTTCAAAGAATAATATTTTTGAATCACCATGATAATCAAGTATTTAATCTTTCAAGAATAATTTTATCCTAATCTTGCTAAAGACAAATCTTTGAACTGTCAATATTTTAAATTATTTTGTTACTTTCAAACAACAAAAGCAATGAAATATATTAAAGTTGGTAATGTATATGAAAATTATGCACGATATATATTTGTAGCCTCATTTTAAACTGATCACATTTCTTTAACAATGCTGTTAAGATTTATAAAATTTCAAAATTTTTTTAACTCTATATTTATTTTTAATGTGGAAGATCAGGATGCAAATAGTAATAAGAGAGTACATTTATTTTTTCATCCTGGAAAAAACGTCTATTTCAAAAATCTAGAATATTGTACCATATCAGTTTAGCATTTATTCATGTTTTAAAACAATAAAGTGTATTCTTTATCGTTACAAGTGTATTCTATGTATAATAAAGTGTATTCTTTATCGTTTAAAATAAAAGCAAAGAAAATTTAAATTAAGCATATAATGATTTCTTCTTAAGAACTGATCGCAATTCAACTTATTTAATTTGATCAACTCACAAGCATAAATTTTCCTTTTATGATTTAATCGCTTAGTTATTCATTTTATTTTTATTACATATATATGTAATAAAAATTGATGAATTTAATTATGAAATTATATTTCCCATATATCATTTATCGTAATTAGAAATAATTTGATGAAAAAAATTTTGAACTTAAAACAAATCTATTACTTATAATAATTATTAAAATAACTTTTAATAATTTATTTTAAAAAATGGAAATTTAAAAAAAGGGGCAGTGTTCAACTATGTTGGACGGGCTGTCCACCACTCTCTATTCACAAGCGCTATCCCATTACTGCACGGTGCGGGAGCTTTTGCCTGCTCCGTTTCCGACCTGGGCCGGTTCGCTCCTCCTTAGGCGACCTGGAGAATCCGGATTCCTCCGGTTACACCATATCGACATCGTGCTTAATGCGGACGCCTGATCCACACAGACAAGCAGAGGACAGAACTCCCAACCTCAAGCCGTCCAAACAACCCCGACCTCCAAAGTAGCTGGATTACAAGACCACGCCACTGGTCCCGGTCGCTCGGAAGGTTTTACATCGGAATACATCAAGTTAGTCTCCAAATTATCTACACGTTTTTGCTGCATGTGCCATCTATTGAAAAATAATGTGAATTAAAACTGCTAAAATGTTTATTTTTGTTTCATTTTACATAGAAAATAATGAAGTAAGTTTTGATTTCGATTTTTTGATTAACAAACTCAGTTAAATTACTTTTAAAATGATACTTTATTTTTAAATGTTGAAAATAATTTAAGTTTATGTTTTGAAATTTACTCGAACTATTTAAACCTTTTTTTCAGTTTTTAATCACATATAAGATGAACTTTTGAGGACTGGTTGGGAAAAAGGAGCTGTTAAATGATATAGAAATTTTACGTAAGAAGGTTCGATTTCTATTTGCAGTCATGAAAACATTTAAGTTTTATTCAACATCTTTTAAGATAATTTTTCTTCAAAATGCTTAATTTTGTTTCGGATTATATGAAATATTTAAGAGCCTTTTCTGTTTATATTCAAAGTATAATTTAATAATAAGCTTAACATTATAGACATATTGTCATATTGATAATTTTTTTGAGATTCCAATTACTTAATTTTAAGGGAATGGAATTTTTTATATAGTGTAAGCAAATTTATATACAATATTTAAAAAGTTTCTGTTTTTAAGTTAACTATATTCCCGCATAAACAATACAAAATAAGAAAAATTATACAAAAAAAATGGAACAAAATGCAAAAAGTAAATTTAAAATTTATTTCGAAATCAATTTTTAAATTATTATATAATATCATATATTTAAACTCCTGTTGATCAGGGGAAAATAGCGTAAAATAATCTTGTAAAGATGGGAAAAAACCGAGTTTATTCTCGGGAATAATCCCAGTTTATTCTCAAAAACATTTTGGAAAACTCTCGAAAATTTTGTAATTTTTTTCCATCAAACATTATATTAAAATAAATAAAAAAAACTTTTTAAAATAAATAATTAGCACTCTATTCAAAAAATCGATTGTGTGTTTTTAAGTTTTTAAATATGACCCCACTGCTATTTATATTTATAATACACTTTCTACATAAGGTTAATCAACATTTTATTCTTATTTAGAAAAGAAAGCAACTGTAATGTTAATGAGTAGTTAATAATGACTTTAATAATTAGTGTCCAAGAAAATACTTTTATTTCTCTGTCCCAGCACGAATTTATAATGAAAGGAACGCGATTGTCAACATTTATTGTAACATTCTTGAATTCCCATGCTTCAAAATTTCCAGAAATTATACATGCTTGTAGCCAACTAACACAATTTTTGGTAAACAATAGAAAGCTGTATACCACATACTCGGGTATAAAGCAATAGCGTAGCGTAGATTTCTGCTACCGTGTCAAATTCGAAATTTGTTGAACCCTTTTTCTGCGATTCAAAATAAAGTGTGTTTCTCTTATCAATATTTCAGATGGGTTCAATGAAAAAACATATTCACAGATTAACTTTTGTGAGTGTGTTTGTGTTTATTTTAACTCAAATACTTTAACATATTTTTATGCTAATTATACTATCATTTACCAAAATAGTTAGATTTTTTAATCTCGTAGTGAACATTCTAGATCAACTAATTCATTCTGGTAACAACTGGGACTCATCAACCGATATTCGTTACAACTTGAAAGTTGTTGTTGTCGTGTACCTGCTTGGCTGGCAACAAGGGGTTCGTTGCTCCAGTTATCCAAATGAAGCATATTTTGATGAGGAGTCCGACTTCCTCTGTACACACATGCCATAGGTACCCAACAACTTGAATGATAGGCTGAAATGACAAAAAATTAACTCTATTCAATATAGTAATTCTTTCTGTTAAACTATAAAACCAATATTAAATATCTGTTTTATTATAAATTCACTAATTATGATTAAAGCTGATTGCAGATTTCATCATAAATAATAGGTTTAAAATATCATTAAACAAAAAACCTTACAAAATAGTTCAATAATAAGGGAATGAATTAAATAAAATATTTAAATATGTGCATTCAAAACGAGTTCATAATTACAGAATCTCGTATAGAACAGGATTAAAAAACAATTTGGAAAAAAAATCAGAAAGAATTAACTGTTTGATACTGAATTATATTTGTAGATGTATGATTAACATAGAAAATTCTAAAGAATGATGAAACAGTTTCAATCATTCGCTTGAAAAAGCTATTATTTTTTATCATCTACATTTCGCATATGCTACTGTTCTTCTGAAATTTTGCGTATAATAGGTAAAGTAATATCAAATGAAAAGAGCATTATATTCAGGTTTTTAAGAAATTAGAACGTAAGTGAATGGAGCATTACGAATTTCTGTTTTCGATTAAAAATAATTTAAAATTTTAAACTTTATGCAAAAATGGAATTAATATTTTTGGTATATCTATCTTGTTATATTAAATATATTTATACGCAGTTACATAGTTTATTCGTAATTGAACATATTATTGATTAGTTACACTGGTTTTCGCCAGCATAAATATTTAATAATAGGCTTGTAGATTTTTGAAAATCAAATTTTAAAATCACTTAAAACAATTCATTAAAAATTAATTTATTTAATGCTTTTATTCGAGGAAATAGTATTTATTTGACTTGTAATTTTCTTGGCTTTACATTAGCACCTTATATTAAAAAATTCATTTTTCAAATAATAAAATTAAAAAATCTATAAATGTTTCTTTTTCTTTATTGTATGCTTAAGTATACTGAATATATCTTTTAATTAACTACTTCAATTTATGTAAAATTAAATTTTCCTCTCTGAAAATTCAGTTTGTTTTATTATTTCATCTCTATTTATAAATGATATTTTTATTGGTGAACTGTGGAAGTTGGATGTTTTAGGAATAACTCAAATCTTTTTAGAAAAATGTAAATCTCAGTTACAAGAGGATACTCAGAAATTTTTGGAAGAGACGTCACTATGAATCATGAGGGTAGATATGAGGTCGCGTAAGCCTTGGGTACTTGAATGTTCTCTTTTATCTGATAATAAGATGAGTACAGATAAATGTATTTTAAACACAAAAAGGAAACAATAGCTATTTTAAGATTGACAGTCTATATAATTTGACTATATAATTTCGTATAAAGAAAAAATATATTCATTTCTGCCATATTTTCTACAAAATGATTTAATTTTAATTGAAATTATACAGATTGGAAAGAAATGGATTTCTCTTTTTTGCAAAATTAATATGCAGTTTTTTATTTATGTAAACTAAATTTTTTAAATGTTTAACATGTTTTTTCACATGAAAAATGCGTATAGTACTTTTAAAATTTGCTGAAAAAATATTTGCGAATGTTATTTTGTTAGATATATTATTTTCGTGAAGTATTTTCAATTATATTATCGTAAATTTGTAAAAGTTCAAGTGGAATATATTAACCTTAAGGATAACTATTTTTTATGAAAATATTAATCTTATCTGTGCTGACAATGTTTTGATAGTTAAATACTCTAGTGATATTCAGTAACATATTATAATTGCGGCAATTTAATGGAAAAACAAATACCATTATAGCGCAATGTAATGCCGATTAATGACAATTTTATTTCAAACTTAATCAATATATTGAAGGGAATAAATTTTACTATGTATATTTGCCAATTTCAAATTAAAAAAAAATAAATAAAGATAACATTTTTAAATAAATAAAGAATTTGGTTTTATTCTAATTACGAAACTTTAATCTTTATAAGGAAGAAAAGTTCTGCATCGTTTGATTTAAAAAATAGTTCTTATTCAGATTCTGTTAAGCAATTGTAAACATTTGCTGCCATCTATTGATAAAAATGTAAAAGATAAAATATATTGTAAGCAATAAATAAGTACTTTTTAATTATTTTAAATGCAAAAATAATAAATAAATAATGAAAATTATACTTTTTCTTGTTTAGAAAAATCTAAAACGGATAAAATTATATTTTATGTAGATATTTTTTAAATATATAAGTAATACTTTCGAATTTATATTATTAATTTCGTACATGAATAAAATTTTTCAAAGAATAATATTTTTGAATCACCATGATAATCAAGTATTTAATCTTTCAAGAATAATTTTATCCTAATCTTGCTAAAGACAAATCTTTGAACTGTCAATATTTTAAATTATTTTGTTACTTTCAAACAACAAAAGCAATGAAATATATTAAAGTTGGTAATGTATATGAAAATTATGCACGATATATATTTGTAGCCTCATTTTAAACTGATCACATTTCTTTAACAATGCTGTTAAGATTTATAAAATTTCAAAATTTTTTTAACTCTATATTTATTTTTAATGTGGAAGATCAGGATGCAAATAGTAATAAGAGAGTACATTTATTTTTTCATCCTGGAAAAAACGTCTATTTCAAAAATCTAGAATATTGTACCATATCAGTTTAGCATTTATTCATGTTTTAAAACAATAAAGTGTATTCTTTATCGTTACAAGTGTATTCTATGTATAATAAAGTGTATTCTTTATCGTTTAAAATAAAAGCAAAGAAAATTTAAATTAAGCATATAATGATTTCTTCTTAAGAACTGATCGCAATTCAACTTATTTAATTTGATCAACTCACAAGCATAAATTTTCCTTTTATGATTTAATCGCTTAGTTATTCATTTTATTTTTATTACATATATATGTAATAAAAATTGATGAATTTAATTATGAAATTATATTTCCCATATATCATTTATCGTAATTAGAAATAATTTGATGAAAAAAATTTTGAACTTAAAACAAATCTATTACTTATAATAATTATTAAAATAACTTTTAATAATTTATTTTAAAAAATGGAAATTTAAAAAAAGGGGCAGTGTTCAACTATGTTGGACGGGCTGTCCACCACTCTCTATTCACAAGCGCTATCCCATTACTGCACGGTGCGGGAGCTTTTGCCTGCTCCGTTTCCGACCTGGGCCGGTTCGCTCCTCCTTAGGCGACCTGGAGAATCCGGATTCCTCCGGTTACACCATATCGACATCGTGCTTAATGCGGACGCCTGATCCACACAGACAAGCAGAGGACAGAACTCCCAACCTCAAGCCGTCCAAACAACCCCGACCTCCAAAGTAGCTGGATTACAAGACCACGCCACTGGTCCCGGTCGCTCGGAAGGTTTTACATCGGAATACATCAAGTTAGTCTCCAAATTATCTACACGTTTTTGCTGCATGTGCCATCTATTGAAAAATAATGTGAATTAAAACTGCTAAAATGTTTATTTTTGTTTCATTTTACATAGAAAATAATGAAGTAAGTTTTGATTTCGATTTTTTGATTAACAAACTCAGTTAAATTACTTTTAAAATGATACTTTATTTTTAAATGTTGAAAATAATTTAAGTTTATGTTTTGAAATTTACTCGAACTATTTAAACCTTTTTTTCAGTTTTTAATCACATATAAGATGAACTTTTGAGGACTGGTTGGGAAAAAGGAGCTGTTAAATGATATAGAAATTTTACGTAAGAAGGTTCGATTTCTATTTGCAGTCATGAAAACATTTAAGTTTTATTCAACATCTTTTAAGATAATTTTTCTTCAAAATGCTTAATTTTGTTTCGGATTATATGAAATATTTAAGAGCCTTTTCTGTTTATATTCAAAGTATAATTTAATAATAAGCTTAACATTATAGACATATTGTCATATTGATAATTTTTTTGAGATTCCAATTACTTAATTTTAAGGGAATGGAATTTTTTATATAGTGTAAGCAAATTTATATACAATATTTAAAAAGTTTCTGTTTTTAAGTTAACTATATTCCCGCATAAACAATACAAAATAAGAAAAATTATACAAAAAAAATGGAACAAAATGCAAAAAGTAAATTTAAAATTTATTTCGAAATCAATTTTTAAATTATTATATAATATCATATATTTAAACTCCTGTTGATCAGGGGAAAATAGCGTAAAATAATCTTGTAAAGATGGGAAAAAACCGAGTTTATTCTCGGGAATAATCCCAGTTTATTCTCAAAAACATTTTGGAAAACTCTCGAAAATTTTGTAATTTTTTTCCATCAAACATTATATTAAAATAAATAAAAAAACTTTTTAAAATAAATAATTAGCACTCTATTCAAAAAATCGATTGTGTGTTTTTAAGTTTTTAAATATGACCCCACTGCTATTTATATTTATAATACACTTTCTACATAAGGTTAATCAACATTTTATTCTTATTTAGAAAAGAAAGCAACTGTAATGTTAATGAGTAGTTAATAATGACTTTAATAATTAGTGTCCAAGAAAATACTTTTATTTCTCTGTCCCAGCACGAATTTATAATGAAAGGAACGCGATTGTCAACATTTATTGTAACATTCTTGAATTCCCATGCTTCAAAATTTCCAGAAATTATACATGCTTGTAGCCAACTAACACAATTTTTGGTAAACAATAGAAAGCTGTATACCACATACTCGGGTATAAAGCAATAGCGTAGCGTAGATTTCTGCTACCGTGTCAAATTCGAAATTTGTTGAACCCTTTTTCTGCGATTCAAAATAAAGTGTGTTTCTCTTATCAATATTTCAGATGGGTTCAATGAAAAAACATATTCACAGATTAACTTTTGTGAGTGTGTTTGTGTTTATTTTAACTCAAATACTTTAACATATTTTTATGCTAATTATACTATCATTTACCAAAATAGTTAGATTTTTTAATCTCGTAGTGAACATTCTAGATCAACTAATTCATTCTGGTAACAAATGGGACTCATCAACCGATATTCGTTACAACTTGAAAGTTGTTGTTGTCGTGTACCTGCTTGGCTGGCAACAAGGGGTTCGTTGCTCCAGTTATCCAAATGAAGCATATTTTGATGAGGAGTCCGACTTCCTCTGTACACACATGCCATAGGTACCCAACAACTTGAATGATAGGCTGAAATGACAAAAAATTAACTCTATTCAATATAGTAATTCTTTCTGTTAAACTATAAAACCAATATTAAATATCTGTTTTATTATAAATTCACTAATTATGATTAAAGCTGATTGCAGATTTCATCATAAATAATAGGTTTAAAATATCATTAAACAAAAAACCTTACAAAAAGTTCAATAATAAGGGAATGAATTAAATAAAATATTTAAATATGTGCATTCAAAACGAGTTCATAATTACAGAATCTCGTATAGAACAGGATTAAAAAACAATTTGGAAAAAAATCAGAAAGAATTAACTGTTTGATACTGAATTATATTTGTAGATGTATGATTAACATAGAAAATTCTAAAGAACGATGAAACAGTTTCAATCATTCGCTTGAAAAAGCTATTATTTTTTATCATCTACATTTCGCATATGCTACTGTTCTTCTGAAATTTTGCGTATAATAGGTAAAGTAATATCAAATGAAAAGAGCATTATATTCAGGTTTTTAAGAAATTAGAACGTAAGTGAATGGAGCATTACGAATTTCTGTTTTCGATTAAAAATAATTTAAAATTTTAAACTTTATGCAAAAATGGAATTAATATTTTTGGTATATCTATCTTGTTATATTAAATATATTTATACGCAGTTACATAGTTTATTCGTAATTGAACATATTATTGATTAGTTACACTGGTTTTCGCCAGCATAAATATTTAATAATAGGCTTGTAGATTTTTGAAAATCAAATTTTAAAATCACTTAAAACTATTCATTAAAAATTAATTTATTTAATGCTTTTATTCGAGGAAATAGTATTTATTTGACTTGTAATTTTCTTGGCTTTACATTAGCACCTTATATTAAAAAATTCATTTTTCAAATAATAAAATTAAAAAATCTATAAATGTTTCTTTTTCTTTATTGTATGCTTAAGTATACTGAATATATCTTTTAATTAACTACTTCAATTTATGTAAAATTAAATTTTCCTCTCTGAAAATTCAGTTTGTTTTATTATTTCATCTCTATTTATAAATGATATTTTTATTGGTGAACTGTGGAAGTTGGATGTTTTAGGAATAACTCAAATCTTTTTAGAAAAATGTAAATCTCAGTTACAAGAGGATACTCAGAAATTTTTGGAAGAGACGTCACTATGAATCATGAGGGTAGATATGAGGTCGCGTAAGCCTTGGGTACTTGAATGTTCTCTTTTATCTGATAATAAGATGAGTACAGATAAATGTATTTTAAACACAAAAAGGAAACAATAGCTATTTTAAGATTGACAGTCTATATAATTTGACTATATAATTTCGTATAAAGAAAAAATATATTCATTTCTGCCATATTTTCTACAAAATGATTTAATTTTAATTGAAATTATACAGATTGGAAAGAAATGGATTTCTCTTTTTTGCAAAATTAATATGCAGTTTTTTATTTATGTAAACTAAATTTTTTAAATGTTTAACATGTTTTTTCACATGAAAAATGCGTATAGTACTTTTAAAATTTGCTGAAAAAATATTTGCGAATGTTATTTTGTTAGATATATTATTTTCGTGAAGTATTTTCAATTATATTATCGTAAATTTGTAAAAGTTCAAGTGGAATATATTAACCTTAAGGATAACTATTTTTTATGAAAATATTAATCTTATCTGTGCTGACAATGTTTTGATAGTTAAATACTCTAGTGATATTCAGTAACATATTATAATTGCGGCAATTTAATGGAAAAACAAATACCATTATAGCGCAATGTAATGCCGATTAATGACAATTTTATTTCAAACTTAATCAATATATTGAAGGGAATAAATTTTACTATGTATATTTGCCAATTTCAAATTAAAAAAAATAAATAAAGATAACATTTTTAAATAAATAAAGAATTTGGTTTTATTCTAATTACGAAACTTTAATCTTTATAAGGAAGAAAAGTTCTGCATCGTTTGATTTAAAAAATAGTTCTTATTCAGATTCTGTTAAGCAATTGTAAACATTTGCTGCCATCTATTGATAAAAATGTAAAAGATAAAATATATTGTAAGCAATAAATAAGTACTTTTTAATTATTTTAAATGCAAAAATAATAAATAAATAATGAAAATTATACTTTTTCTTGTTTAGAAAAATCTAAAACGGATAAAATTATATTTTATGTAGATATTTTTTAAATATATAAGTAATACTTTCGAATTTATATTATTAATTTCGTACATGAATAAAATTTTTCAAAGAATAATATTTTTGAATCACCATGATAATCAAGTATTTAATCTTTCAAGAATAATTTTATCCTAATCTTGCTAAAGACAAATCTTTGAACTGTCAATATTTTAAATTATTTTGTTACTTTCAAACAACAAAAGCAATGAAATATATTAAAGTTGGTAATGTATATGAAAATTATGCACGATATATATTTGTAGCCTCATTTTAAACTGATCACATTTCTTTAACAATGCTGTTAAGATTTATAAAATTTCAAAATTTTTTTAACTCTATATTTATTTTTAATGTGGAAGATCAGGATGCAAATAGTAATAAGAGAGTACATTTATTTTTTCATCCTGGAAAAAACGTCTATTTCAAAAATCTAGAATATTGTACCATATCAGTTTAGCATTTATTCATGTTTTAAAACAATAAAGTGTATTCTTTATCGTTACAAGTGTATTCTATGTATAATAAAGTGTATTCTTTATCGTTTAAAATAAAAGCAAAGAAAATTTAAATTAAGCATATAATGATTTCTTCTTAAGAACTGATCGCAATTCAACTTATTTAATTTGATCAACTCACAAGCATAAATTTTCCTTTTATGATTTAATCGCTTAGTTATTCATTTTATTTTTATTACATATATATGTAATAAAAATTGATGAATTTAATTATGAAATTATATTTCCCATATATCATTTATCGTAATTAGAAATAATTTGATGAAAAAAATTTTGAACTTAAAACAAATCTATTACTTATAATAATTATTAAAATAACTTTTAATAATTTATTTTAAAAAATGGAAATTTAAAAAAAGGGGCAGTGTTCAACTATGTTGGACGGGCTGTCCACCACTCTCTATTCACAAGCGCTATCCCATTACTGCACGGTGCGGGAGCTTTTGCCTGCTCCGTTTCCGACCTGGGCCGGTTCGCTCCTCCTTAGGCGACCTGGAGAATCCGGATTCCTCCGGTTACACCATATCGACATCGTGCTTAATGCGGACGCCTGATCCACACAGACAAGCAGAGGACAGAACTCCCAACCTCAAGCCGTCCAAACAACCCCGACCTCCAAAGTAGCTGGATTACAAGACCACGCCACTGGTCCCGGTCGCTCGGAAGGTTTTACATCGGAATACATCAAGTTAGTCTCCAAATTATCTACACGTTTTTGCTGCATGTGCCATCTATTGAAAAATAATGTGAATTAAAACTGCTAAAATGTTTATTTTTGTTTCATTTTACATAGAAAATAATGAAGTAAGTTTTGATTTCGATTTTTTGATTAACAAACTCAGTTAAATTACTTTTAAAATGATACTTTATTTTTAAATGTTGAAAATAATTTAAGTTTATGTTTTGAAATTTACTCGAACTATTTAAACCTTTTTTTCAGTTTTTAATCACATATAAGATGAACTTTTGAGGACTGGTTGGGAAAAAGGAGCTGTTAAATGATATAGAAATTTTACGTAAGAAGGTTCGATTTCTATTTGCAGTCATGAAAACATTTAAGTTTTATTCAACATCTTTTAAGATAATTTTTCTTCAAAATGCTTAATTTTGTTTCGGATTATATGAAATATTTAAGAGCCTTTTCTGTTTATATTCAAAGTATAATTTAATAATAAGCTTAACATTATAGACATATTGTCATATTGATAATTTTTTTGAGATTCCAATTACTTAATTTTAAGGGAATGGAATTTTTTATATAGTGTAAGCAAATTTATATACAATATTTAAAAAGTTTCTGTTTTTAAGTTAACTATATTCCCGCATAAACAATACAAAATAAGAAAAATTATACAAAAAAAATGGAACAAAATGCAAAAAGTAAATTTAAAATTTATTTCGAAATCAATTTTTAAATTATTATATAATATCATATATTTAAACTCCTGTTGATCAGGGGAAAATAGCGTAAAATAATCTTGTAAAGATGGGAAAAAACCGAGTTTATTCTCGGGAATAATCCCAGTTTATTCTCAAAAACATTTTGGAAAACTCTCGAAAATTTTGTAATTTTTTTCCATCAAACAATATATTAAAATAAATAAAAAAAACTTTTTAAAATAAATACTTAGCACTCTATTCAAAAAATCGATTGTGTGTTTTTAAGTTTTTAAATATGACCCCATTGCTATTTATATTTATAATACACTTTCTACATAAGGTTAATAAACATTTTCTTCTTATTTAGGAAAGAAAGCAACTGTAATGTTAAAGAACAATTAATAATAACTTTAATAATTAATGTCCGAGAAAATACTTTTATTTCTCGGTCCAAGCACGAATTTATAATGAAAGAAACGCGATTGTCAACATTTATTCTAACATTCTTGAATTCCCATGCTTCAAAATTTCCAGAAATTATACATGCTTGTAGCCAACTAACACAATTTTTGGTAAACAATAGAAAGCTGTATACCACATACTGGGATATAAAGCAATGGCGTAGCATAGATTTCTGCCACCATGTCAAGTTCGAAATTTGTTGAACCCTTTTTCTGCGATTCAAAAAAAAGTGTGTTTCTCTTATCAATATTTCAGATGGGTTCAATGAAAAAACATATTCACAGATTAACTTTTGTGAGTGTGTGTGTGTTTATTTTAACTCAAATACTTTAATATATTTTTATGCTAATTGTACTATCAGTTACCAAAATAGTTAGATTTCTTAATCTCGTAGTGAACATTCTATATCAACTAATTCATTCTGCTAACAAATGGGACTCAACAACCGATATTCGTTACAACTTGAATGTTGTTGTTGTCGTGTGCCAGCTAGGCTGGCAACAAGGGGTGCGTTGTTCCAGTTATCCAACTGAACCATATTTTGATGTGGAGTCCGATTTCCTCAGTACACCTATGCCATAGGTACCCGACAACTTGAATGATAGGCTGAAATGACATAAAATGAACACTTTTCAAAATAGTAATTCTTTCTCTAAACTATCATAAACTATAAAACCAAAATTAAATATCTGTTTTATTATAAATTCACTAATTATGATTAAATCTGATTGCAGATTTCATCATAAATATTAGGTTTAAAATAACATTAAACAAAAAACCTTACAAAATGTTCAATAATAAGGGAATGAATTAAATAAAATATTTAAATATGTGTGTGCATTCAAAACGAGTTCATAATTACAGAATCTCGTATAGAACAGGATTAAAAAACAATTTGGAAAAAAATCAGAAAGAATTAACTGTTTGATACTGAATTATATTTGTAGATGTATGATTAACATAGAAAATTCTAAAGAACGATGAAACAGTTTCAATCATTCGCTTGAAAAAGCTATTATTTTTTATCATCTACATTTCGCATATGCTACTGTTCTTCTGAAATTTTGCGTATAATAGGTAAAGTAATATCAAATGAAAAGAGCATTATATTCAGGTTTTTAAGAAATTAGAACGTAAGTGAATGGAGCATTACGAATTTCTGTTTTCGATTAAAAATAATTTAAAATTTTAAACTTTATGCAAAAGTGGAATTAATACTTTTGGTATA
Source organism: Latrodectus hesperus (assembly GCA_037975125.1). Taxonomy (NCBI): domain Eukaryota; kingdom Metazoa; phylum Arthropoda; class Arachnida; order Araneae; family Theridiidae; genus Latrodectus; species Latrodectus hesperus. Next base: position 43,936,617 of record CM075854.1, on the reverse strand, counting down.
TCTATCTTGTTATATTAAATATATTTATACGCAGTTACATAGTTTATTCGTAATTGAACAAATTATTGATTAGTTACACTGGTTTTTGCCGGAATAAATATTTAATAATAGGCTTGTAGATTTTTGAAAATCAAATATCAAATCACTTAAAACTATTCACTAAAAAATTAATCTATTTAATGATTTTATTCGAGGAAATAGTATTAATTTGATATTTAATATTGTTTGCTTTACATTAGCACCTTATATTGAAAAATTCATTTTTCAAATAATAAAATTAAAAAATCTAAAAATGTTTTTGTTTTTTTACTTTATTGTATGTTTAAGTATACTGAATATAACTTTTAATTAACTACTTCAATTTATGTAAAATTAAATTTTCCTCTCTTAAAATTCAGTTTTTTTTATTATTTCATCCCTATTTATAAATGATATTTTTATTGGTGAACTGTGGAAGTTGGATGTTTTAGGAATAACTGAAATCGTTTTAGAAAAATGTAAATCTCAGTTACAAGAGGATACTAAGAAATTTTTTGAAGAGACTCCCAGTATGAATCATGAGGGTAGATATGAGGTCACGTAAACCTTGGGTACTTGAATGTTCTCTTTTATCTGATAATAAGATAAGTACAGATAAATGTATTTTAAGCACAAAAAATAAACAAAAGCTATTTTAAGATTGACAGTCTATATAATTTGACTATATAATTTCGTATAAAGAAAAAATATAGTCATTTTTGCCATATTTTCTTCAAAATTATTTAATTTTGATTGAAATTATACAGATTTAAAAGAAATGGATTTCTCTTTTTTGCAAAATTAATATGCAATTTTTTATTTATGTAAACTAAATTTTTTAAAATTTATTAAACATGTTATTTCAAATGAAAAATGCTTATAGTATTTTTAAAATTTGCTGAAAAAATATTTGCGAATGTTATTTTTCTAGATATATTATTTTCGTCAAGTATTTTCAATTATATTATTGTAAATTTGTAAAAGTTCAAGTGGAATATATTAACCGTAAGGATAACTATTTTTTATGAAAATATTAATCTTATATATGGTGACAATGTTTTGATAGTTAAATACTCTTGTGATATTCAGTAACACATTATAATTGCGGCAATTTAATGGAAAAACAAATACCATTATAGCGCAATGTAGTGCCGATTAATGACTATTTTATTTCAGACTTAATCAATACATTGATGGGAATAAATTTTACTATGTATATTTGCAAATTTCAAATTTAAAAAAATAAATAAAGATAACATTTTTAAATAAATAAAGAATTTGGTTTTATTCTAATTAGGAAACTTTAATCTTTATAAGGAAGAAAAGTTCAGTATCGTTTGATTTAAAAAATAGTTTTTATTCAGATTCTGTTAAGCAATTGTAACATGTTCTGCCATCTATTGATAATTATATAAAAGATAAAGTATATAGTAAGCAATAAATAAGTACTTTTTAATTATTTTAAATGCAAAAATAATAAATAAATAAGTGAAAATTATACTTTTTCTTGTTTAAAAAAATCTAAAAGGGATAAAATTATATTTTATGTAGATATTTTTTAAATATATAATTAATATTTTTTTTAAATATTTTTTTTAATTTCGTACATGAATAAAATTTTTCAAGGAATAATATTTTTGAATGACCACGATAATCAAGTATATAATCTTTCAAGAATAATCTCATCCTAATCTTGCTAATCTTTAACTGTTTGATACTGAATTATTTGTAGATGTATGATTAACATAGAAGTTTCTAAAGAACGATGAAACAGTTTTAATCACGCTTGAAAAAGCTTAATTTTGTTATAATCTTCATTTTGCATATGCTGCTGTTCTTCAGAAATTTGGTATATAATAGGTAAAGTAATCTCAAATGAAAAGAGCATTATTATTAGGTTTTTAAGAAATTAGAACGTAAGTGAATGCAGCATTACGAATTTCTGTTTTCAATTAAAAATAATTTAAAATTTTAAACTTTATGCAAAAGTGGAATTGTATATTTGCAAATTTTAAATTATAAAAAAATAAATAAAGATAACATTTCGGCTTTCTCGTGCCTCAAGTGTGACGTCTGAGAACTAAATGTAAACAACAGAAATGTAAACGGAAGGGAAGTGAAGAATGGCAGTTACCAGTGCGCATGCGTTAATCAAGCCCTCGTTCGTTACACTGTTTAAAAAGCCAATTCGCCAACTAGAGTTAACATGTGAGTCTGGGTAACCTGCAGTCAAGCTTATTAACCAAAGGGGGGGGAAGCGAGTTATTTTCCGATATTTGACTTCGAGTTAAGTCGTCGATTTCGAAGAATAGAACCCGAGTTTTCTTGCAAATAAACATGGTGGATGTTGTAAGTGTAGTTTGATTCTGCGTATTATCATCTAATTTTTCGACGAATTATCCTCTGAATTATGACTAATTTGACTGCCTAATTACAAGTAAACACATGAATAGTTACTTATAAAAATTATGTCAATAATTTTATAAACTGAACTAAACAAGTTGCTAACACACATCTCTTATAAAATTTTTTGCATATCATAAAAAATCCAAGTTTTCAAATTAAAATGTAAGACGATAGGTAGACTTTATAATTTTCATTCTAAAAATATGTAGCCTGATATTTTGAAATAATTCTTAAACTTATACACGTTATTGCTAAATATTGAAAAGCAAAGTTTTATTGTCACTCTCATTTTGAGTTATTCTCTACTTAAATGTACTTCCTAACTAAACACGCACTTTAGTTATTGCCCCTAATCTAATATACAATGATGCAAGCATGTATTAATTTAAATTTACTTTTATTTTGTAAATATAAAACAATAAACTCAGAGAAGTAGTAAACTTTTCACTTTACTATATGTATCAACAAAGTAAATATGATTATTGTATAACTAATTAATGTTGAATCCTGTGTATTTTGGTTACCATTTTTGATAATGTATAAAAATGATCACTTAAAATATATATTTAGAAAAATAAAAGATCATTACAAAAAAATTTCCTTTTGGCATTCCATAATTTATATGTACTGAAAATTATTTCACAGAAATGATGTTTTTTAATCTATGATTATGCGAATAAATTTATTTTAATGAATTATGCATACTACTGTTTCGTTATTTTGACAAACATATTCTTTTGTTTGTATTTATCTTTTTAACAGATCAGAAACTCAACATCATCGTATGAAAAAAGTGATTATAAAGTTGTTGTGTTGTTTTTGTTTCTAATCCCAGATGATGTAACTAAGCTACACCATCTCCATAAAACCAAAAATGTCCAGAAGGTCCAATAATAAAATGGACTTAATATCTCAAAAGCCAGATGTTCTACATCACATTAAATAAGCCATCTCAATTGGGTTGGACATGTTATTAGAATGAAGGACAATAAAACACGAAGGGAAATTATTTTTGCAAAACCCGTCAGCGTAAGAAGAAGAGGAAGACCAAAGCTGAGATGGGTGGATGCAGTCGAAGAAGACTGTTGGGTCCTTGGAACAAAAAATTGGAGGAGTTTGGCTGCCAGTAGAGGTGGTTGGAAGAAACTTGTTCAGAAGGCCTTGGCCCATCCTGGGCTAACGCGCCATGAATGTTGATAATATCTCAAAAACAGTAAAATTTAGACAAATAAGAATAAGAACGGGGAAGGCTTGAACTGCTCCACACCAATGACACTCTGAAAAGAGCCTGAAGTGATTTTCTTTAATATAAATCCTTAATCCACGACAAACTTTTAACTTTAAATGACCAGAACTAAGATAGAAAGAAATAGACTTAAAAAGGAACAAAACTCGCTTATTATTTTGTTGATATCAATCTGCTGTTGATATGTAAAAGTAGTAGTAGTAATATGACAGAAACAGTTTTGGAGCTTTATGCTCGTGGGCTTATAGCTCGCATTGAGTAAGATTGAGCTTTTTCACAAAACACGTCAAACATTTAGAACACCATAGAATAGTAACTGATGCTATGTAAAAACACAATAGTTGTTTTTTTATGGTAAACAAAAGCTTCTGTTGCCATATTAAGAAAACTAAAAAGTACAGAAATAAAAAATAAAATGCAGAGGAAACATAGAGGTCGCTACAAGCCTCTCACCCTGGTGAAAGGTAAGTGTTTTGATATGGTCGCTCAGAAAGCGTGAGAGAACCGTGCGCTCTTTTCTCGATAAATTGAGCTTGTGGCACCAACGAGGTCTTTTGCCAAAGTACCACGGGTGAGCAGGGGGAACTCCCCAAAGTGTACTTAATTCCGTCCTTTTGATTGAGGAAATTTCAGAGTAGGTTAATTTAACGTTGTCATGCAGGTTAGCAGCAGTGGCAGCCTTAGCCAAATTATCGGCAACCTCATTACCATTCAATCCAACATGGGAGGGGACCCATTGAAAGTGTCTGTTAGCAAGCTGATTCAAAAGTTCTAGTATGTCCAGGTTTGCCATATCCCCAACAGTCATCCAATGAGTGAGGTGCTGTATAGAGGCACGACTGTCCGCTAAAATCCAAATATCCTTTAAGACAACTTCAGAGGTCGTGTATATAAAATGTAGTCCCTTGTAAATTGCCACAAGTTCAGACCTGAAGACGCAACAGCCATCAGTATTTCTAAACTTAAGATCAATTGTGTTATTAGGTGTCTGGATATGCATTTCAATTCTAGATACATCACCGGCGCCCCTGCTACCATCAGCAAAAAGCGAAAATTTTCAATGCCGAGAGAGAGATGCCATGTACTGTTTCAAGAGCCATCTGTCATACATATATATACGATATATATGTATATATATATATATATATATATATATATATATATATATATATATATATATATATATATATATATATATATATATATATATATATATATATATATATATATATATATATATATATATATATATATATATATATATATATATATATATATATATATATATATATATATATATATATATATATATATATATATATATATATATATATATATACATATATATATATATATATATACTTTTAATGAAATTTTTCTTGAATCTTTTATTATGTTAGTATTTTAAAATACTACAGACCCCTGATGAAATATAAGATTCAAACCCATCAAACCCAAGAACTATTGAATACATACATTTTGTGATACCATAAAATTTGTTATGAAAAACTTAATTAGATAACTTTCTATAGAATTCATTCTATTTTCTAAATAAACAAAAGATGCTTATGCATTCAATTTTTTTTAATTTTATAATATGTTTTAAAAAGGAAAAAAAGCTCGAAAATTAACAAATACTTTACACACAAAATATTTTTCAATGTATTTTCAATTTTTCATTTCAATTTATATTTTGATTATTCTACAGTTATGGCTGCTTTAAATTAACTTGTACTATATTTACTGTTAGCTTGTATTCATCCCAAAATATTATCTCCTGAAATAGTAAACTGCAAGTGGTCAAGTATTGCAGTGAAGTTTTAATTGATTTTCACGTCCTTCTTATACTTAATGCAGTGAATATACTTATCTTTCACTTTTAGGACAAACATTGCCAGTTTTAATAGCTAAAAAGAATCATCAACTTTATTTTGATACAGCAGATTTTAGGTTATGCACATTGCAGAACCTATATGAGAAACTATATCGCAACATCAATCCTCATTTCTAGAATGGCTGAATAGCAAGCTACCAAAGAAACCATCGATCTTTTATGATGCACTCCACAAGATCTTTGTGCCAATTCCCAGACATCAGTCAAATGGCCACCATGATCCCCAGACCTCTACACCCATTTATTCCTTTGTAATGATATATGGAATGTCTGCCATTAAAGATACCCATAGCATCTGACCACGAAGATCGCCGAAGCGGCAATAAAATTGTACTACCATAGATATCCACTCCATTAAAATGTTGTACTTCAGCAGGTTTACCGTTAAAGAAGTAATTTGTAGAAATGAGACAAAATTGCTTGATAACTTACAAAATTAGTGAATTCTTTTATTTTTCAAATTGTGCACCTGTATCTTCAGATTTCTCATTTTTACAACAATTAAATCACCCGTGCTATGTCTTAATGCAACAGTTACAATTTAAAAATTTTAACAATTGATTAAAATCAACAATGGAATTTGATCGACAACAATCATGGAAGAGTGAATCTCGTCCCCTTTCTGCACAAACTTTTTGATTTTAGGTTGCGTTTTTTAATCCTCCAAGTAAATATACCGTTTATATAATATAACATCCTGCAATAGTACTGAAAATCACCGGACATTTTTTTACTCCAATCTGCAATAGAGAATCTTAACATCTATATTTGCCAGCATGTTCAGACCATTCAAGTACTTGCGAAAGAAAATGTAAGTAACCATTAAGATATTAACTTATTTATTCTTTTCTTGACTTTATATTGCTTTATAGGATATTCAGATATTTCTTAACAGCAATTTATGATACAATTTAAATCTTATAGGCTTAAATAAGATAACAATTAAATATAAACTTCTTGTCGTTTTGGACTTTATTTTCCAAAAGATCTTAATTATTTGAATTTTCCAACTTTTAATTTTTCATACAATGAGTACTAAAAATCTACTTTTCTAAATACCTTTCCATATTTTATAAATTTTTAAAATTTTCTTTTGTTTTAAAAATCCATAAAAAGTTTATTTGAATATCATCATAATTGAAAAATTATACCTTTTCAAATATTCTATGAAATTGCTTAAAAAACTACACAAATGGATTCAAAATTTCACAAATTGAATAATACTTGTCTTATCGAACATTTAATGTCATTCACAAAACAAATATCTACCACTGATGAACAATCGCTAAATGTATGAGAAAGAATAAACATGATACATAATTAATATTTTATAGTTATAATGCAACCGCTTTCAATAAACTTGAAATTTGCTTTTTAGGACAAAATATATTTGTTTCAATATAAAAAGGAGATGATGATTTCACAGTTGAAATATGTTTTCAGCATTTTTAAGTCAAATAGATAAATAAAAGAATCATACTAATGAAGTCCGTCAAACGTTTCTTTAGAGAATGATGATTTTGCATATTTCCTTTTTTTATAACTTCGATTATTAGTTTTGAACTTTTATATTTTTTTGTCGTATCAATACTTTCTTAAAGCTTTAGAGGGAATATTTTCTCTTTTTATATTTTAAACATTATTCCTCATCATAAATATTTAGATTAAAGATGTTTTCATAAAATATGTTTTTCTAAATAGATAAGCTCAGAGAAAATGTTTCATCAAGCTTAAAGTAATAACGATTATAAGAATCTTACTTTTTTATAAACTCCAAAGTTCTTACAAATTAAATCTACTGATTTTATTAAAAAATCTGAGAAAATTTTTGTTTAATAAGGAAAATTCATTAATATATCATTAATTTATATACTTGATTTAAAACCAATGATTTTAAAACATGTATTTAAAAACTCTTTCTAAATTAGAAATGCATTTCCTATTTTTCTTTATGAATACGCATAACGGGAATTAATTAGTTTCTCTTTTATCTTCAGCCAAAAACTTCGGAGCAATTTCAGAAAAAAGATTGACAGGGGTCTCAATAAATACTCCACCAAAAAATCCAATCATTCAACAGCAGATGAGAGCGACACAGCATCAGAAACATCTTTCAGCTCAGAAGAACATTTTTTTCAACAAATCAGGAAAACAAATTTCGACATGACAATACCCGACATAGAAGATGAGCGCCATGAAATGAAGATGAAATTTCTAGAATTTAAAAAATTGCCCACCGTAGAAGAAGAAACAGACGAACTGCAACATCTGGAAGGAAAAGGGGTGAAGCAAGACAGAAATACAGAATTTGACTTAGACGATTCACACGTCAATATGCCAATAGAAAAAACTGGCTCTTTTCTGCCAATAGAAAGTCATCCAGAAAACTATATTAATAAGGAACATTATGTTACCTTCTCTTTAAATTTCGAAAAATATTTGGAACTTAGTAAAGGAGAATGTGAAACTTTTACAACAGTAAAATACAATTTAGAAGCAAATTCCAAAATAAACTCCATTGAACATTCCAATCGAGAACATACCGACATTCTTTCAGTTCAGTTTGAGAAAGATATTGAACACAGCGAAGCAGGTAATGAAAACATCTGGACTTTAGTAAATATAGACCAAAATTATTTCCTTCTTAATCAACGTTTTAAAATAGTGAAAAGTAAATCTAATTCAGATGCAGCTATAGAAACTTTAGGAAGACATTTAAAAACAGTTGAAAAAAATAAATCAGAAGAAATAGAAGATACTTCCTTCAAACCGCAAGAAGAACCACCCAAGAGAACCCGATTTGAGATTACAAATCAATCACCAATTATTGACATTGAAGCATCAATGAAAGATCCCGGCTTCTGCAATGAAAGGCTGAACGAATGTGATAAACAACCAAGAATCAAGACATCAAAAGGAAATGGAAAATCTGAATTTAAGACCGATGAGGAGAATGTAAAAGATCATTGGAGAAAGACTGTAAAGACTAAGGAAGACAAGGAGAAAGACGTAATACAGAAACAGGTCGACAACATCAAGGAAACAAAGAATAAAGGTAACGTTATCATTGTAAAGAAAGAAACATCCGGAAAGAAAAGATCATTTTGGATGAGATGCTGGCAAACAGTCAAACGCAGAACAGAAAGGGGTAAACAATAAACAAAAAAAGTATTTATCAATATTTTCTATCTCTAATATATTCATTCTGAATTCATTTATAACTTTTTGACCAGAAATCCCTTATACTGATTTATTTTTCAGAACAATGCAAAGAAGGAGAGCTTTCAATGAAAGTTTGGAATGGCTTCAATTAGGAATCGAATGAAGTTTGATATTTTGGGAATTGAATTCGATGGCTTCAAAAATAGTTTAATAACACGTAAAGATCCCCAGTTCAGCGCATTCAAAAAAAGAGAGAAATCTGGTGAAAAGATATTAACTAAATACATATAATTAAAATCCAGAACACAGTAGCTTCAAGTAAAATATAAAAATCCTTTAAATCAGATTAAAGTAAATTCAAATGAGTTAAGAACAAAAAAAGCACAAAATAATTTAAAAGAAGAGTGCCCTTATTCAAAATTTTCATTTTATAAAATTTATTCAAATAAGCTTCCAAAATTTCTAATATTAATATTTCTATGTTCACACATTTCTCACTAATTTCATTTTGTTCATCATAATTTCTTTATTATTAGTGATAACATCTAAATTCTGCTGATTCACGTTTAAATATTTTAGGCTTTCTAAATTTCAAATTTTAAAAACATTATGTTTTAGGTTATTGCTTTAACTATCAATTTCAAATAATTATTTTCTTCCCAGTAATAATCAATAGAAATTTCAACCTATGCCAAAATTTTGGCATATTGTGCATTTATTAGTTTAGATATTCTTTAAATATTTCTTTAGGTATGAATTTACCTATTCACAGGTAGTATATTTACCTGACAAATAAAATCATGTATATTCATATCGTGAATATAGCCTTCCACACTTAAAAATGTTCACTTTCTATGTGAAGGTATTTACGGATACAAGTATTTACCTAACATTCTTCTAAGTCCAGGTAACTTATTACCTGGAAGTCATTTAAATTTACAATATTATCTTTGTTATTGGTTTTTGCTTAAAATTTCGGCTATATCTAAATTTTCAACATAATTAAAATCTGCTTTCAAAATATCAAAAAACATACATTTTAATAAGAAAGGCACTCTATTACGAAAAAAATAAAAATAAAAAATTAATAGAAAAAGAAAAGATCAAAAATTTTAAGAAGATTAGTTTTTCACTTTATAATAATATCAAGGAAGCACTCAGAACAGAATATCAAGAATAGCAGACAGAATCAGTCCTATGAAGACAGCTGCCTCGAGTTCAATTCCGGCGTGCATCAGATGTTGGGGCAGTTGAAAGTCACCGAGTGGAAAGGAGCGGCCCAGTTGAAGGATTGGAAAGAAAAGGAAAGATTAAAGGGAAAGCTTTTCTAAATTTTCTTTTATTTCGGCACATATTTCACAAAATTTTCAATATTTGTATGTATTTGGCAAACTTTTCGGCAATAAATATTCAAAATTCCATTCTGTCCTTTTATTTCATTAAATGTCTATATCTACTGTAATGATTTACAGCAATAAAAATACTTATTAGTCATTAATTAAACAAATTAAGATTGATGCGTGGTTAGTAATTTTTGTTTTCTTTCATAAAACAAATTTCAAGAATATTTTCTCTACTAAAAAAACTAAATATAAATGCTGTATAAACACAAAGTAATGAAATCAAATAGACTTCATAAATTTAACAACAGTTTTAATTTATTATTTAATAGTTTCTTAACAAAAGTTTTAATTTATTTATTTCCATAAAGATTAATAATTTTAGTTTACTTTTAATCGCAACTGTATTTTTAAATCAAACATTTTCGAATCGTCGTAACTTCTAAACTTGTAAACGTAATTAACTCAAACATTTTTCAAATTTGGTTAATAGATATTCTTTTGTTACGAGAGTAAAAATGCAACAAAAACTTTGTAAAACACTCAATCAAACTCAATCTAGTTTAATGGAGACCTTTTATCACACCATTAGAACCCAGAATGGGCCTTAGCGTGATTACAATATCTCTCCAGACAATTCAGTACGTGACTTTGATTTTCAAGTCAGAAATTTATAAAATTTTTAAGTCCAGCTAGAATCACCCATCCATTTTCTCTTAGGTTTACCTCATAGCCTATTGGACATGGGCCTCCAATCAAAGATCTTTGCCACTCCGTAGCTGCACCATTGATTTCTCAGTGTATCTAAGCCATGAGAATTGCCTCGATACATTTGAATGTTTTTTTTTGTTTTTAAAAAAGCTTCCAGTTCATTGTGAGTTCTTATCTCCAACAATTTCAATTTCATTGTACTGGCTCGTAAATCTTTCTAAAAATATCTTAATCAAAAATTAGCAAATTATTTACATAATTTGTATCGGGGTCTAAGTCTCTCGAAAATAAAATTGGCTCACTATGGCCTAGAGGCAAGACAGGGTTCTTCAGTGCATAGGGTCCCGTGTTCAATCCCAGCAACTGTTGAATATCTCGAGACGGACGTTGAGCTTCTGCCTCCAGCATGCACGTCTGTCAGGGTGAGTGCTCGGGGTTTTCTCCCTTTGCGACACCTGAAAATGGCCCACTGTCTATGAAAAGTCCTCTGGGAAGAAAATTTACGGGGTGTGAGCTGCAAAGCCTTACAACGTCCTTCAGCCATTATGCTGCACATTCGGCTACGTGGCACTGGACGGATAACAGTTGTGTGAAATTCAGATGAGATAAAAGATGTTTGTTTTGGTTGCTTGTAACATCTGGAAAAGATTTAAAGTAAATTCGCTTACATTTTTAGAAGTCCTTTTTTAATTTTTCTTGATTTTTCAAAGTTGTTGATTGTTATCCAAAATCGTGTGAATTGGTGGGAAGAAAGAAAAATATGAAGAATATTAAAAAGCCATTTCGTAATTCATTTAGTAGTTGAAACAAGAGCTTTTTACTTAGACTGTTTTATCTTCAAAAATTATTTTGTTTTCCCTATGACCCATTTATTGTTATTATAATCTTGTCAACATTGTCAGCAGTTTTCTGTAAGTTCTCTGCTTCATAAAATCAAAATAAAGCAAAAAAAAAAAAAAAAAGAAACTTTTACAACGAATACATAATGCTCGGCTTCTAGCATTTACACCTTTCAGTAGAGCAAGGTGTGGAAGTGATTGTACCTTATGTTGTGGAGCACCCAGTGGGTGTGCCATTGTAGCTCGAAAAGTGGTGTCTCTTCGTAATTTATAAGCAGAGACCAATCAGAAGAGCCCCATATTGAAAAATTGGTGAAAACGTGTAATGCAGGAGGCAAACGAGGGAACAAAACAATAACCGAAATCATTTCTTAAGGACACAAAAAATATTTTATGATTGGCAGTCAGTATAAATGGACTATATAATTTCGTATAGAGAAAAAATATATTCATTTTTGCCATATTTTCTTCAAAATGATTTAATTTTGATTAAAATCATACAGATTTGAAAGAAATGGATTTCTCTTTTTGTAAAGTTCATATGCAATTTTTTATTTATGTAAAAATAAATTTTTAAAAATATGTTTGACATGTTATTTCACATGAAAAATGCCTATGGTATTTTTAATATTTATTGAAAAAAAATTTGCGAATGTTATTTTTCTTGATATGTTATTTTCGTTAAGTATTTTCAATTATATTATTGTAAATTTGTAACATGATTTGTATAAGTTCAAGGGTAATATATTATCCAAAAGGTTAACTTTTTTTTATATATACAAATATTAATCTTATATACGGTGACAATTTTCTTATAGTTAAATATTCCTGTGATATTTAGTTAGCACATTAGAATTACTGAAATTTAATGTTAAAATAAATACCATTGTAGGGCAATGTATTATTTCATTTCAAACTTAATCAACATATTAAAGAGAATAAATTTTACGATGTACATAAAAAAAAACATTTTGGTGGTTTTTGCTTTGTATCCCAAGTGTGACGTCTGAGAACTAAAAGAAAACAACAGAAATGTAATCGGAAGGGAAGTGGAGAATGGCAGTTACTAGTACGCATGCGTTAATTAAGCCCTTTTTCCTTACGCTATTTAAATAACCAATTCACCAACCAGAGTTATCTTGCGAGTCTAGGTAACCCACTGTCGATGTCACGCTTATTAACTAACGGAAAAAAGCGAGTTATTCTACGGTATTTAACTCCGAGTTAAGTTGTCGATTTCGAAGAATAGAACCCGAGTTTTCTGGTAAATAAATATGGTGGATGTTGTAAGTGTAGTTTGATTCTGCGAATCATCCTCTAATTTTTCGGTGAACTATCCTCTGAATTATGACTAATTTGACTGCCTAATTACAAGTAAACACATGAATAGATATTTATAAAAATTTTCTCAATAAATTTATCGAATTTATAAACTGAACTGTAGAGGCTAATAACACTCATCTCTTATAAATTTTTTTGCATTATCGTATTAAACACCCAAGTTTTCAAATAAAAATATAAGACGCTAGATTTCTACAGCTAGCTTTTATAATATTCCTTGTAAAAATATCTAACCTAATAGTTTGAAATAAATCTTAAAATCATATACGTTATTGCTCAATATTGACACGCAAAGTTCTATTGTCACTCGTTTTGAGTTATTCTCTACTTAAATGTACTTCCTAACTTAACATGCACTTTAGTATTCGTGTATTTTCAATTTTTAATTTCAATTTATATTTTGATTATTCTACAGTTATGGCTATTTTAAATTAGATTGTACTATATTTACTGTTTGCTTGTAGTCATCGAAAAATATTATCTCGTGAAGTGGTAAACTGTCAGTGGTCTAGTTATGTAGTGAAGTTTTAATTGATTTTCAGGCGTCATTCTTATTCTTATTGCAGTGAATGTACTTAACTTTAACTTTTAGGACAAACATTGACAATTTTAATGGCTAAAAAAACCATCAAATGTATTTCGATGCAGCAGATTTTAAGTCCTGCGCGTTTCAGAATCAATATGAAAAACTATCTCGCACTTTCAATACTCTGCTAGATTGGCCACCAAAGAAACCATCGATTCTTTGTGATGCACTCCACAAGATCTTTGTGCCAATTCCCAGACACCGTAGACACCAGTCAAATGGCCACCATGATCCCCAGACCTCTACATTCATTTATTCCTTTGTAATGATATATGGAATGTCTGCTATTGAAGATACCCATAACATTTGACGACGAAGATCGCAAAAGCGTCAAAAAAGTTATTCTAATGCAGCTATCCACTCCATTATAATGTTGTACTTCAGCAGGTTTACCGTTGAATAAGTAATTTGCAGAAATGAGACAAAATTTTTGATAACTTTCAAATTTAATGGGAATTAATTTATTTTTCAAATAATCTACCTGTATTACATTAAGAATTTTGTCATATAAGCAACACCGAGTTCAGATTGTTAGAATGAAACCATTCCAAATGAGTATCATTATGTTCCAGGAAAGTTAATTCTAGAGCATTGTTGGATTTAAATTTCATTCTTATTAAAAATTTACAAATAGGGAAAGAAGCAGTTATCAATACGGCTAAATCTAGTTATGTGCGTTGATGAAGATGTTCATACATCAATTCTTTTAGTTTTACCGCAGTTGTCATTCCAGTACGTGTGCAGCATTATCATTCAGTCTTTCAGAATTCATCTTTCACAATTCTTTTAGTTTTACCGCAGTTGTCATTCCAGTACGTGTGCAGCATTATCATTCAGTCTTTTAGAATTCGAGCAGTGTCCGCAATGACCTGATTGGTTACGATATTTGTTCTCGTCATCGGAAGGTAGTGAGTTCGAATTCCAATTCAACCGAAAATCCATCGTTTTCACTAATGGCGTCAAGATCAAGTTAGATATGTTGTAATCGCAATGTCCTCCATGTGAAATCATACCTCCAGGTTTGACCGGCCAAGTATAAAGTATTCTGCTTCATTCCTTCTTCCAAATTACGAAGACTTACGCCCCTTTAAGTAACCAAAATGTCATACTGGGTGCCTCAGTAGATAAAATGCCTTCACATCCGCCACTCATTCTGCCGGAAAAGGTGGTTAATTGATACATAGCCGGGCATTATAATAACAGTAATTTTTGATATGGGCCGATCAAAGCGATATCTATTTACGTTTCTGTATTATATTATCCAGTTGATCCAAGTTACATAAAATTGCAGTAGAACACTCTTATATTAGACCACCATATATCACTACGCCTGATTATTTGTGAGGTTAAAGTTACTTGTGCAAAATTTGGAAGACTACTTTGTATTCTGCATAATGAAACTAAAACGTAATTAACACATCGATAAGCACAATGTTTTATGCATCGCTTATTCCGTTAACTTTCATCAAAACTTTCATGAATGTTATGATGCAAAAACATACATTTGAATAAAAATGGGCACAGGTGACGTATAATCCAGGATTCCAAATTCTGAATTTTTTGGCGATAAAGAAATATTGCCCAGATGACGTAAATACTAAGGTTACCAAAATAGAATTATCTGCAGAATTTTTATAGATCTCCATATCTATGACATAATAAAAATGAGGTTGTCAGACACATAAGAAAATCCGCCAAGAAAATCACCAAACTCAGAATTTGGCATCCTGGATTATACGGCATCTGTGCCTAAAAATTTAGCAATCAAAAGCAGATATCTATAAACTCTTGAAGTACTTTTTAATGTTCTATAATAAGAAATTATATGTAATAATTTTCAAATTTATTTTAACATAATAAATGATACTTTGAAGACTTTTACATTGAAAAGGAGTTTTTATTCAGATATTCTGAATTATCAAAAGTTAATTATTATTCTCATTACATAGGCATAACTGTAATAAATATGTAGAGCAAAACCACACTGTATATTCTTTTTTTATTGCCTTTTGGATTTAAAAATGTTGCAATATATTTTATTTACTTTCCATCTCCAGAAGTTTAGAAATACAATATTTTCAATGTTATATTTATAATAGACCTGATGTGAGAATACCTTTTTAATATAAGAATGCAATTTCCATTTTATTGGCTTTACCAACAATGAAGTTATAAATTATTATATTAACCAACAATTAGAATTTACAAATTCTAACATTTGCTTAAAGTCAACAATGGAATTCAGCAGACAACAATCGTATAAAAGTGAATCTCGTCCCCTTTCTGCACAAACTTGTTGATAATAGGTTGCGTTTTTTAATCATCCAAGTAAATAAACCGTTAATAGCGAATAACATCCTAAAATAGCCCTCAAAATCATCGGACATTTTTTTAAATTCCAATCTGCAATTGTGTCTCCTAACATCCATATTTGCCACCATGTTTCGACCATTCAGATACTTACGGAAAAAAATGTAAGTGACGATTAACTCACTTATAATTTTCTTGGCGGCACAGGTGCCGTATAATCCATGATTCCATGTTCTGAATTTTTTCGGCGATGAAGAAATATTGCCAAGATGGCATATCGTGACGTGCGCGATGACGTAGATACTAGGGTTACCAATATAGAATTTTCTGCATAATTCTTATAGGTCTCCATATCTATGACGTAATGAAAACGAGGTTGGCAGAGACATAAAAAAATCCGCCAAAAAATCACCAATCTCAGAACTTAGCATCCTGGATTATACGGCAACTGTGCTTTTTCTTGGGTTTATTACTGCATTATTAGATGTTCAGATAGTATTCAAGAAACATTTTATGATTCGTTTAAATTGTATCTGATGATTGGTTGATGCCGTGTCCATGGGAAGAACTAAAGATGACCATGAGTGTGCCGAACACACCTGGCTATCTCCTTGAATTATATCTGATCTTAAGCAAGAATAGGGTTAAATTAAAACCTTTTTGTCAAACCACACTTTTTCGAAGGATTTTAACTTCCTTTACCTTTATAACTGTGTCTGTATGCGTACTCTAAGCCCTCATTAAATCGGACTTTGCTTACTACTGACAGCCATTTTGATGTACATTCATCCCTATCAACATACTGTATAAATGAAAGTTGAATAACAGAATAATGTACTTTTAATGAAATTGGAGTGTTGTTGAGCTTGGATGGGTCAAGCGTATATTTGAGACATTTAATTCTCAATTAATTGTTTAAGAGATGATCACTAAGGCACAGGTGCCGTATAATCTAAGTTATCAAATTCTGAGTTTGGTTTTTTTTTGGCGGATTGATCACTAAAGTAAGCCAACAAATGATCAGCCGTTTCATCCAATCAGTGAGGGTGTCAAGTGTGATTATGAAGATAATCCTAGACCATCCTGTTCAAAATAGGTTTTCACCTGATGTTTGTTGTAACATCAAATGAAGTCATATTAAATATAGTGTGTAAATACTATTCTTAATTTTCCTTTATGCAGATTTACATTTCATTCTCTTGAATTTAAAATACAATTTTTACTATATACGGTAGATTTTTCATGTATCTTGGCTCAATTTATAGGTTATTTTATTTAATCTTTATTTTCATTCGTTCAAATGACCTGGATCCACTATTAATCCGGATTAATAAGGCTCTTCTGTAGTTCAGGAAATATGTAAGATCCGTTTTTCTAAATTGTCTTCTAGACTTTATTGTAAAAAGTTTATTCTTTTTTCGGATATTATTTTTCCAAAGCAATGAAATAGTGTTAATAAAGTTAATAATAATGATATTACGTGAAGCAAGTTAATGAGTTTTATGAAATATTTTTTAATGGAGTTTGATTTTTTATATTTCCTTTTATTATTTTACTTTCGATTCCTAAGCAAATTTGAAGCTTTTCTTATTTGCCACCATGTAGAAGCTTTTCATTATTTTATAAATATAGCCCCTGATATATTTTAAACATTTTTAAATACTTAATTACATTGGAAATTTTTACAAAAAACGTTATTTGCTATAATAAAATAAACCTAGATAATTTTTTTACCGAGATCAAAAGTAATAATGATTATAACAAAATTATTCCTTTACAAACCCAATTGTTTTTTGAGAGTCAAATTTACTTATTTTATTAAAATAAGATGAGATGTCAAGTTTTATGGCTTACATGTAATTAATTTTTAACTTTGAGAAAAATATTATCAGGGCAGTTAATTAATAAGTTGCCGTTAATTTACATACTTTCAGTGATGTTAACGATTCCACTAACTGCAGTTAAAGATCATTTATCTATAAGAAATTAATTTCAAATTATAATGCTTATTTTCTGCATAAACAAGGGAATTTAATTCACTTTTACTTTTCCTTCAGACAAAAGCTTCGAAGCAATTTAAGGAAGAAAACTGACAGCGAACTCAATGACGAGAATAAATATTTAAAATACGAGACTGTTGACAGTTGGTTGAACAGCGAACGACTGCATGAGGAAGAACTGGAAGGAAATGCTCTTCATTCACCGAATGAGCAAGTTTCTCAAACAGCATCAGAGACAAACCTCAATGATGGACCACCCAAAGTGTCAACAGAAGTAAACGTCATTAAAGCACAAAGTCCACAGCCAACGAATGGCATCTCGTCAGATGAAAGTGAAGAAACATCAGAAACATCTGTCAATTCTGAAGAACAATTTTTACAAAGAATTAGGGAAACAAATTTCAATTTAACAAATCCCGACTTGGACTATGAACGTCGTAATATGAGGATGAGATTTCTCGACTTCAAAAAATTGCCCACCATTCTAGAAAGAAATGAAGAACTACAACATCTGAAAAGGACAGTGGTAGGGCCAAAAAAGAATGCAAAATTCGACTATGACATTTCAGAAATCAACACGAAAATAGAAAATGCTGGTTCTTATTTGCCAACTGAATATCATCCAAAAAGCTGCACTGAAAACGAACTGTATGACATATTCTCTTTACAATATGAAAAAGACATAGAACTTAGTAAAGCAGATTGCGAGTGCTTTTTTACAATAAATTACAATTTGCGTGCCTATTCTCAAAAATATTCCATTGAATCTCCTGATCCACAATATTACGATATTTTTTCCCTTAACTTTGAGAAAGATATTGAGCTCAGTGAAACAGATTCTGAAAATATCTGGACATTAACAAACATTGATCAAAATTATTTCTTACTTAATCAACATTTAGAAATAGAAAAAAATAAACCCAATTTAGATGTGATTTTAAAAATATTAAAAAAGTGGTTTGAAAACAATAGACAAAAGTCATTCAGAAGCACTTAAAAATACTTTTTTTCAACGGCAAGAAGAACCAGTCGAAAAAACCCGATTTGAGTCTAACTACCTACCATTAAAAAGTGACACTAAAGCAGAAACATCAAAAAAAGATCCCAGCTTCTATAATACAAGCAATTTAATACAGAACTAAGAAACCAAAAATCAAAGGAAAATGAAAAATCTTATTCTACCACCAAAGATAACATAAAGGAAGACCACTATGACAATATTATAGTCATTGAAGAAGACACTGAAGGACACTTGGCAGTTAAACATTCAGGCAACATCAAAGAAAGAATTCATGGGGAATGTAACATTCATATTGGAAAGACGAAAACATCTGGAAAGCAAAGACCATTCTTGAAAAGATGCTGGCAAATATTCAAATGTAGAACAGAAAGGGGATAAATTAACAAAAAAGTAAGTATATATTTACCACTATTATCATCAATATATTCATTTTCAATGTAGTTAATATATTAACGTTTACTATATCTTGAATAACTTATTTTTTAGAATAATATAAACAAGGACAGTTTTAAATGAAAGTTTGGAATGGTTTCAATGGGAAAAAAGAAGGAGATTGATGTTTTGGGAACTGAATTCAATACTTCAAAAATTTAAATACTTCAAAAAATATGTCTCCAAAATTAAATCAAGTTAGAAGTTATCCTGAAAATTAACAGCAAGATATGGACACAGCATATAAGAAATTCTCTCTCTCCACAGAACATATAATCTCAAAGTAAAATTTAAAAAAAAAAACCAATAATTCCTGGAAAAAAGTATACTCAGATTAGAAATTATTAAAAAAAATTAAAAAGTAGAGTGTCCTTATCAAAAAATTTTACATATAATTACTCTGAAAAAAGTTTTAATGCTCGACACTTATAAATTTTTATTCGAAAACAATTAATTTACAATAGCTCTCTCTATATATCATTTTTATTACTTTCACATATAATCCAAATTAACAATATTCCGCTATTTATATGTTTTTTGTAAAATTAATATTAGTATATAAAATTAGTCTATTTATAATGTTTTGAATTGGATAAATTATTTTAAATTGGATAAATTGGTTCAAAATTTTAAAATAAATTTTAGGTATAATTTACCTATTTTAAATTCCTACTCTGACAAATTATTTTCATATTATGCCAAAATTTTAGCATATTGCACCTTTATTAATTTTCCTCACGTACTTAAATATTTCCATAGGTATATATTTACCTATTTTTAAAGCACAGGTAGTTTTTATCTGGATATTAAAATCATATATTCATATCGTGAATAATTTTTTACCCTTCATAATTTTCGGTATTATTTAAGGTATTTATAGACATATTAATATTTACCTAACATATTTTCCCATGTAGGTAACTAATTACCTGAAATACAAATTATATTTACAATGCCATCTAAATTTTGCAATATAGGGTTTTAAAAAAATTAGACTATTTTCTTTTCATAATTTCTTAAGAAACAAATTTTCAAATTAAAGAGGGCACTCTACTAAATTAAAAAAAAGTCAATAAGATAAAAAACGAATACGAAATAAAAATAACACCTATTCAATTTCTGCATCAGCCACCCTCACAGCATCAGTTAAAACAGAACTTCAAGATCAAAAGACAGGATCCATCAGCCAGAGTTTGAATTCAGTTCCGGCGGGCATCAGATGTTGGGGCAGTTGAAAGTCACCGAGTGGAAAGGAGCGGCCCAGTTGAAGGATCGGGAAGAAGAGGAAGGATTAAAGGGAAAGTTTTTCAAAATTTTCTTTATTTCGGCTAACATTCCTCAAAATTTTTGCTTTTTTTGTATGTTTTGGCAAATTTTTCGGCAATAAATATTCAAAATTCCATCTTGTTTCTTTATTTCATTAAAATTCTAAATATTCTTTGGATATTCAATTAAATTTATATACTGACGATATTTCAGCAAATGAGACAGATACTATCTTTTTGCAGAACTTCAAATTTTTTTGGCTTTTACAAAATGTCGACAAGCTAGATGTAATTGTAATTTTTGTTCATACTGATGAAATGTATTTATAAGCTTCTTTGCAATATTTCTTTTACATTTTCAACACAAGTTTTACTAAAAAAAATGATTGAATATTTGGTCTTTAAATAGTTTTTTACCTCTATAACTCATTTACAGTCATTAAATTTTATATTTTTAATATTATTGTAAGTGTGTAAACGTTCTGCTTTATCAAAAGTATAAAAAGAAAGTACAAAAGATAAAAAGATCCAAAAATTAATGGAAAAAATAAGAACGTTATGTTATAAAATATTCTTAGAAAATCCTTTAAATGATTTGTTTCTAATTAATCGATTTTCAGTACAAATCTCAATATATGATATACAATTAATTCAGTTTAGTAAAAGTAATGAGTTTATATAATTTAACAAATTAATTTAAACTTACTGTTTATATCTTAATAATATAAAAATTAATGTATAATACACCTGACAGGCAAAGATATTAATCTCACTTCAGTAGGTCTATATGTAAAGTATAAAAATAAAACCATCTATCTTTTGCCCACAATACAGTACTCTAGTATCTCACTTTTTATTAATTAAGTACTTATAAAAATTTTAATACATTTTTTATTTTAAATAAGTACCCAGTTTATCAGAAAGTTTTACACATATAATAAATACTTTTTAGAAAAATTTGTTGCAAAATACATGACATTTCTTTATTCAATGTATCAGTATTAAGTATACATATTATTTCATAAACATTACGTGGCAAAATAATTCATTATTAGCATATTCAAATGTGATTCAAGAATAAATTAACATAAAATAAGTCACATCATAGTCTATGTTCTTAAACTGAATAATTGCTTTTATTGTTTCATGAAATAATAAATTTAAACATTTTTTTCTATTAAACTCTTATTTTCAGTCAATTGTCATTTCTTGAAAAAGTGTTTGTTTCAAGTTAGCTATGAAATCTTTACGGTTAATTTGTTATGCGTATGAAAAAAGAAAAATGAACTTTTTTTCACTCTAACAGATAAATCTGGCATGATATTGCTTTCGTAAAACACTTTATTTTCATTTAAATTTCTGCTTTGTCATTTTTTAAAATTTTTCTAATTTGTATTTTTAAGAATTTTATTAATCTTGCTAACATTATTTGAAAGCCAGCCATATTCTGTAAGAAAAAAAAGTGTTACAATACTATCTCTAGAACAACATGCTAAACATTTGGGTCATTTTAAGAGAAAAATATAGAAAACTTGAAGACAACGTTCTACACAAGTAACAATCGAGGAAACAAAATGATGTTATATATTTGTAAATATTGTTTGTATTTGACTTAAAATATCTCAAACAAAACTGAAATATTCAGCTTTTAGGCAAAGATTTCACAATTTAAGCGCATTCTACGTTAAAAACTTCATTTCAAGTGATATGGTGACTTGGTGATCTTTTGGCAAAATTCTTGGTAACTTGCTGGAAAACCGGTAAATGTCTGCTTTGTTGGTCCTAGAGCTTTGGTGAAGGAATTCTCAAGACAAGTATCTATCTGAAGAATTTTATCACCGAAGCTCTAGAACCAGTATTAAGCTAGATAGCCTAGAAAATTCCGGAAACCTTGGCGAAACTCGCCGCCAAGGTTTACGATTTTCACGCCAAGTCAGGTATAAATACCGCCTCCTGCCATGTAAGAGTGATTAGTGAAAACAATCAATCTTGAATGCTAGTCTAGTGCCATAGAAGCTGTTGTCTGTCTGAGGTATTAGAGACTTTCTCTTTGGTAAATGTTTCCTATGTTATTATCAGAATTGGAGCTGTGTAATTTTGACTCCTATCGCTGGAATTTCCAGTATCTTATAGAAATGGCTACGAATAAAAATCTTGCGATTTTTAAAGAGATTTTTTTATTGATTCTCAATCAAAGCGGATCCCGAAGTGGGGTTCAAGAAAATAAGAAACTAAATCATATCTTAATGATTAGCAACTTAGAAGAATAAATAGGCCAAGGTTATATAAATTTGTATAAAGGAGAAAGATCTAACTTTTGTGTGGTTTTTCAATATAATGATTAATTTGTGAAAGGTAAAAGATCGTGTTATCATTCGAAAATTTCCAAATTTTCTTGCTCACTGGAACTGTAACCCTGATCACCGCTTTTTTAAAAATCATCAATATTCTTCAGCGTGTACCATCAGATAAACAAGTTTGAAAATTTTTGCTTCATTGGCTGATATCATAGGCCATTAAGGCTTTTTTATATAGGGGAATTTTATTCATATACTACCCAATATATTCATTATATTCAGTCAAAAAAATGTTGATCCATTAAAGTGAGTAAATAAGTACGAATTAATCACTCAAAGATATTTAGTTAATAAGCTCCTAAAGATTGCTTTTAAATTGTATCGCTTTCTAATTAAATAAATTTTTAGTATATTACATTTTAAATTCCCATAATATTGTATTTTAACATTTTTTACATTGTATGTTTTTGCGCAGGGAAAGTTTTAGTAACTACCCCAATAATGAACCTAATAAATTTGCCAAAGTAATTGTATAATTTTTAATGGCTTATTTCCGACTCCAAAAATGTTTTAAATTAAATGTACTGAAAATGAGAATAATTATATAATTAGCCAAGAAATTCCGTTAAAAGTTCTAGCATATGTATTTTTTAATAATGGGAAACACGGTGAATTTAACTATAACTGTGCTTAACCTTATTACACAACTTAACTGTATGTGGTCAACTGTATGTTTTTGTGTGACTTTGTCGCTGTTGTTGTTTAATGTAGCTTGTCTAGTTTTTATGTTATTTTCAAGTATGTTATATTTATTTTGGAAGAGTTCACTCTGCATACCTCTGCCTAATTCCACTTCACGTACGCTCTGCACACACGTCTTCACAGACAGGTTTTGATTCTTGTGATTAAATAATGTATCCAAAAAAGCGAATATGAATCATCTAAAAAATTGAATGGAATATAAACTGTAAAATTTTTTTAAAAAATGGTATAGAGTCTCATAAAAGTAATAATAGTATGCCTTTGAAAACATTATATATTCGTACTAAGAAATGATATTAAACAGAAATGAAAACTATAGATTCGTCTAAAGAATTTCTCCATATATAAAACACTATAGGTCTAAAATTTCGGATGTCGTTGTTTTAAGGTATATACAGGGAAATGATTTAAAGGATCACAAAACTCTCAGTTACAGTTACATTGATATAATTCAAAAATTTCCGAATGACAAAAAAAAATTTTTTTTTTTGCTTGCGCGAATGATTAGTGTATTGAAAACTACAAATGGCATTGGAACGATTAGCGTATGACAAAAACTGCCGGAGTAAAATATTTTTCAGAGAAAATCATTCCAAAAGACTGATGACAATAGACAGAACAGGAACTTTGATTCACTTTGTATAATTCACAGAGCTAGAAATAGAAGTATCAGTCACAGACACATCGTGTGCATGGCATCGCTTGCACATGATGATTAAAAAGCACTTGCACATGATCTTTAAAAAGCCGTATGGAAAAATGTTTTGTCTGCCAGATATTCGAATGTGATAATAAGCTAATGAAGAAGCAAAGATTTATTATTACTTTATCGGACAGAGAAAAAGGCTTTAAGAGCAATTCGAATTTATTGTCGAAATTCTGAAAGGAGGCCCATGTTTTATAAAAAAAAAGGGGGTTCGTGATTTTCTTACCATCTCTTCCAGCTGTATTTTAATATCCACTACGAAAAACCTCCCTGGATTTTCATGCCCAGCGTGATCCGGATTTTATGTTCTAATTGTCTGTGCCTGAGGTCTTTGTATCGTTAAAGCGTAAAAGTTACGTTTTATGTGAAAATCGAGCACCTAACGAGAAGGAGAACTTAGTCAACGAACTCGTGGATCTAGTCTGACTCCGTCAGACACGGAGGATAAGCAACAACAACAACAACAGGAAAACTTTCGATTTCGTTGTGGGCCGATGGGAAAGACACAAGAGACACATCGACTGAGTCGTGTCGGAGCGAGAGGAACGGATTGGTTGTGAATACGACTGGTAGTGGAGGTCCCACTCCCAGGCGATGGAAAATACATGTGTCTTTGAGTAATGTGGAAAGAAACGTCTAAATTTATGTTTGTGCCAATAATTAATGTTATGTATGTTAATGTGTGAAATAAATGTGTCGTCCCAAAATGATGGTATTTTGTGTTATTGAACGATCCTAGAGATGACAGGTTCGTGAAAACATCACATTTTATATTATGTTTAATTTTAAAAAAAAATTGACACAGCTGTTTCAATCTATCATGCCAATTTCTGAATTTTTTTGGAGATTAAGAAATGTTAGCAAGATGATGTAATGCCAAGAAGATGTCGTAATTGTGACATAATATATTCTTGAAAAAAAGCTCACTTATAAAAGTAATAAATTTAAATATGATAAATAGAAAACGTAAGTATATGTTTTGGAAATATTAAGAGTTAAAAAAAGAAAGTTTAAGAACATTAATTGAAATCTGAAAATGGAATGAAATGTTCTAAATTTTCTGGCGATGACATAAGTACTTAAGTATATAAGGCTGCCAAAATATAATTATCTACATAATTCTTAAGATTCTCCCTCTCTATGACGTAATAAATAACAAGTTTGCCAGATAAACAAAGAAATTCTTTAATAAAGTCACCAAATTCATAAATTGGCATGATGGATTATACGACAGCTGAGCCAAATATTTTGGTCCCCATACAAATCATTGTTGTTGTTGTTTCTAATCCCAGATAGTATTGCTAAGCTAAACCATCTCCATAAAACCAAAAATCATTAAAAAGTCTAAAAATAAAATAGGATTCTCCAAAACCTCGTTCACAGTAAAATTCAGACAGTCAAGAATAAATGCTACATACAAATCAGGACTTAATCATTCAAAAGTATTTACTTAATATGATTCTAAAAAACTTTAAAACTTAAATTTGGTTAGTTTTCAAAAATACATTTTTTATTCTAAATTATTATCTAAAGGAGAGATAAGTAAAGTCAAAATAAATTTCAATAATCGGATTATTGATGTAACGGTCATAAGTATGGAAGTCCCTCATAGCATTTCTGGACAAATTACAAAAAACAAAATCAGTTTAATTTACTTTTTAATTAGTTTCTACAGAAAAAATTATAGATAATTACATAATACCAATTGAATAATATGTGTAAATATAAAGCTATATCAAAGTAAATATTTTATTTTTGCAAGAACATAATATACAAAAATATTGAGAGTTTTTGCTCCAACAAACTCTCACAAAAACAGAAACCACAGGAATAAAGTTGCTACATAACTACGTATAAAGCTCCTTCGATACTTTTTGCAGTCAGTAAGCATTAATTTATTCATGTTTTTGTGTCCAAGCAGAAACTGGTAAAAATTAGCTAGTCTTATAAACTTAAGGCACAGTTGCCGAATAATCCAGGATGTCAAATTCTGGTGATTTTTTTATTCGGATTTTCGTATGTATCTGGCAACCTGGCATTTATTACACCATAGATATGGAGACCTGTAAAAATTAGGTAGAAAATTTTATTATTCAACCCTAGCATTTACGCCAACGTGCATGTCACAATACGCCATCTAGGCAACATTTCTTCATCGCCAAAAGCATTAGAATTTGGCATCATGCATTATGCGGCATCTCTGCCAAACTTAATTACTCTTTATATAAAAATAACTTAATGGCCTATTTTACTGGAAATTACTTGAAAATTGTGAAAAATTTTTAAGTATAAATCATTTACGTAGGTCACTGATTTTAGAACTCAAATATCGCTATTTTAATCTTAAAAGCATATTTTCCTCACTAACCCCGAGGCATCAGAGATATAAGGTTAAATAAACATTCCAAAACTCTTCAAGTATCGTAGCCCTTATTCCAAGGTGGCGGACGAACAAACCGTAGAGTTGGGTGCCACCCAAATGAATATTCAGCATATCAGTTTGGGTGTTCCGTACCCATGAAGTGCTGTGACAGCAGCACCATCTTTCTATGGGAGAAAAACAAAACAAAAAAACTGCAAGAGAAGAGGAAGTCAAGTAACTGCCTTTGAGGAGAGCAGTTGTAAAATGAGTGAAGAGAATCAGCTAAAATAAAGAGTTTTCATTTATCTTTAGTTATACCCCCCATCCATTTATTTATAAACCAGAGCTATTGACCACACAACCATATTGGTCCAGCTCATCGGAGATTTAATGAGATATTGCCTACAACGAGTGCGAGAATGATGAGTAAAAAATATCAACAACCCAACTGTCTTGGTATCAGTCACTATGTGGTATGTGCTTGAGCTTTTTTGGTCATTCACTCCCATGAGATAATTTATATTACCAATTTGAATTAATTGCGTTGAGCTTAATAACTATTTTTATAATTTGTATTGTGATTAGCTAATTATATATAGATTTAAAATTGAGTTTTGATTTCTATTTTCCAAATGTTTAAAAACGTGAATAAAGTTGATTTGCAAGTTGCGGGTACGGAGTTAGAAGAAGTCATTACTGGTAAAATGACAATTGTAGAGTTAACGAACATTATAAAGAATAATGTCAAGTTTAAAAATGAGCCGGAATATGTAGTTGATCTCCTAAAATCTATAAAAGAGAACCGTTCATTAGAATTAGAGAAAATTGAGAAAAATAAGCAAACGGAGTTGCAATTAGAGCAAATAAAATTGGAGAGAGTGAAGACTGAATTAGAATTAACACACTTGAGAGTAGATTCAAAAACAACAGAAGGTGATTCAGAAAACAAAACTAAAGACTGCAACTTTTTAGATTCCTTAATAAAAAGTATTAAAACATTAACGATTAAAATACCGAGTAAACCAGAAGGCTGGAATCTATTTTTTACTTCTTTGAAGAGAGTATTTATTATAAAAACATTTCAAATAAATTTAAAGCAGAGATTCTTTTAAATTTGCTTGGTGAAAAAGCATCAAATGTAATTTCTTACATAGGCGACGATGAAGTAAGTGATTATGAAAAAGTTAAAGAAATTATTCTCTGAGAATTTGAGCCAACACCACAATCATGTTTAGAGTAATTCAACAATAAGACACCCAAATGAAACTCATATACAGTTCGCTTAGCGCTTAACAACAAGTTTTGATTACTATTAAAATTGAGAAAAGTGTCTTATTTTGCGAAATTAAAACAATTAATTGTATTTGATAAATTATTTCCAACAATAGATAGAGAAACAGTGGCTCATATCAATTTAGCCAGTCAAATACTTGGTTTGAACCCATAAAATTAGCAAAAGAAATTGATTTATTTTATGTATCCCGAGGGAAACCACTAACGGTAGAAAATAAACTAGTGAATCCGAAAACACACCCCACAAATCAAAGAAATATTTCTAGAGTATTTTTATCTGATTCTAAGAATTGAAAATGTTTTCTTTGTTCGAAAAATCATCTCTTATGCAGATGCAAAAATTATATGACTTTGCCTGATTTTGATAGAGTACAGATAGTTAAGAAAAATAATTATTGCTTCAATTGCCTTGGTGGACACCAAGTAAGTAACTGCTAATAGCGGTTTTCGTGTTATTTATGTCAAAGAGAGGGAGTCAAGAGGCGGCATCATTGCTCTTTGCATTTTCCGAAAACTGAAGAGTTATTATACCGCCTACACAAAGTGAAAGCGAAAACCGACACTTATCGGCCCCCGTGAAGAGTCTTCACTTTCCCCACTTGCCCCGATCTTCCACAAACAACCTAGTTCTTTCTACGCGAGTCGTAAGTCTGTCAAAAACTGTTTTGCTTAGTACGGTGAATTGCTTGCTAAGAGATCATGGAGGAAATTTTTACACAGCGCGCGCTATTTTAGATCAAGGCTCAATGAATAATTACATGACAACTGTTTGTGCAAATAGTTTAGGCTTAAAATGAAATGAAACCAATTTGACAGTCTGTGATATAGGTGATACATGCACAACAATTAAATCGGTTGCTAAGACTACAATTTATAATTTAGAGGGAAATTTTTAAAAAAGTTAGAATTTTTAGTTGCTTCTAAAATTACTGATTTCATGCCGTCAAAGATGATTAAAATTAATGTACCAGAGTTAAAATATGTAAAATTAGCAGATGAAAACTTCAATAAACCAGGTTGCATAGATTTATTTTTAGGTGCAGAAATATTTTACGAATTATTACGCCCAGATCAGATTTTTCCTGTAAATAGTGATTTGGTTCTTCAAAATACACTGTTTTTTTAATTACGTAGTTAGTGGGAGCTTACCCACTGCAATGGAAAGAAAAGTACATTGCGGATTTATTAAGGGTAATACTGCTTTACATGAAGCAATAGAGAGATTTTGGGAAATAGAAAATGTTGAAACTAAAATTTCTAAAAATAACGAAACAATAACACGTGAAGAACATTTCAAAACAAATGTGAAGAGAGACAGTACAGGGAGATATATAGTTAAAATTCTTTTAAAAGGAGATCGAAAGTGCTTAGGTAAATCTAAAGAAATTGCGTTAGAAAATTATATTCGTTACGGAATCGTTTTTTAAGAGAGCTTGAGTATTTAAAATTATATAAGGAATTTTTGAGCGAGTATGAGAAATTTGGTCACATGACAGAAATTCCAGATTGTGAAGAAGAAGTAGAAACGTATTATATACCCCATTTAGGCATTTATCGCCCTGATAAAAGTACTGAGAAACTTCGCGTAGTATTTAACGCGTCTTCTCAAACAACTTTAGGAAATTCGCTTAACTCCTTACAATTTAATGGTGTTACTTTGCGAGAGGATTTTTCAATAATGGTGAGAGGTTCGTAAGCAAATTTATGCTTTTGTAACAGATATTAGGCAAATGTATAGAATGGTTTTAATTGATCCTAATCAAACTAAACTTTTAAGAATTTTGTGGAGAGAGGGAGTGAATGAACCAGTTAAAACTTATGAGCTGAAAACAGTTACGTATGGCACTGTTAGTGCACCATACCTTGCAACTAGAGTGCTTATTCAGTTATCAAAAGATGAAAGGGAAAAGTATCCCCTTGCATCACCCGCTTTAGAGAGAGATTTTTACATGGACGATATACTTAGTGGTGCTGCCACTACAACTGAAACAAAAATCTTCAAAGTGAACTTGTAAATATTCTTAGAAGTGGAGGAATGATACTACACAAGTGGTGTAGCAATCATCCTGAATTAGAGACAAGCTCTGATAATGACAACCATTTTCAGGAAGAGACAAAGGCATTAGGAGTTCTGTGGAGACAGCAAAGATCATTTCACTTTTCAAATACATCTTGAGAATGCAATTCCTCCAACGAAAAGATCAGTGCTTTCTACAATTGCAAGAACTTTCGATCCTCTTGGGCCTCTTGGGTCCAGCGATAACTAAAGCAAAGATTTTCTTGCAAAAACTTTGGTGTTTAAATCTAGAGTGGAGTGATGCCCTTCCTGCAATGGAAGCACAGCAATGGCAGAACATTATTTAAACTTTGCCAAAGATCAACAATGTTAAAATTTAACGATACATATTGATAAACAAATCAATGCACATTGAGCTTCCTTGATTTATGGATACATCCGAGTCTGCGTATGGATATGTCATCTATTGCAAACAACATCAGAGACTGGAAATTCTGAACTGACTTTGGCTTGTAGCAAGTTACTAGTGGCACCTCTTAAGAGAGTTACAGTCCCAAGGTTGGAACTGTGTGCAGCACTTTTCTTAAGCGAAGTCAATGTTAAAAATGCTTTTAAGAAGTTTAAAAAAGTTTTTAAGCGAAGTCAAAAGTTAAAGATGCTCTACAGCTTAAAGATTGCAGTAAGAATATCTATTTGTGGAGTGATTCCATAACTCTTTCGTGGATCCGGAAGGAGCCTAGCCTGCTGAAGACGTTTGTTGCCAACCGAGTTGCTCTAATACAGGACTTGACTGAGATTCAT
Organism: Latrodectus hesperus; assembly: GCA_037975125.1. NCBI lineage: Eukaryota > Metazoa > Arthropoda > Arachnida > Araneae > Theridiidae > Latrodectus > Latrodectus hesperus. The sequence continues at coordinate 43,905,808 of CM075854.1, read as the reverse complement.
TAATTGCGAAACTTGTCTTCGTGGGACAACCCTGCTGACCTTATCTCGAAAGGAATGGAACCTAATAAACTGGTTGAAAGTGAACTATGGTTTAACGACCCCAGTTTCCTTGCTGAAGAAGACTATCCCAACCGAGAAATTCCTTTATTAGTCATACAAGATGAGTTTATATCTGAAATGAGAAATATGCCCTAAAATGATTCATCTGTTGTTGACATTAACTTAAAATTTCTTTATTTATGACTTACTATTTGACTTATTATTAGTAATAATTATACTAAATATTGCATGTTGTAAGTTATATTTTAAGATTCCTATACTACATAAAGAGCTCTACTAAAAAGAGAATAGGAGAATTGTCAACAGAAGAAATCAAGGTAGCAGAAAAATTCTTAGTTAAAGAGGTTCAGAGACTGGAATTCCCCTCCGAAATGAAATGTTTGGATCAACAAAATCCTGCACCTGATAAAAGTAAGATAAAATATTTATGCCCAATTTTAGATCAGGATGGATTATTAAGAGTAAATGGTAGGCTAAAAAATGCAAGTATAAATTTCAATAGAAAATTTCCTATTATTATTATTATTCCAAAGAGCCATAAGCTCACAAAAATCATTATAGAAATGTATCATAAGCGATATTTTCATTTAGGTCAAACTGCTTTGCTGAATTATGTCAGACAAAAATTTTGGCCTATACATGGTAAAACAACGTGTCGAAAAATTGTGCATGATTGTAATTACATGTTTTAAAGTTAAACCTATAAGAGAGTTGAGCAATTAATGGGTGATTTGCTTAAAGAGAGAGTGACTCCTGATTTCCCATTTAATTGCTCTGGAGTTGATTTCTGTGGACCATTTAATATAAAATATAAAATCAAAGAAAAGGTGTCTTGCACAAAAATGGTCATTAGGAAGAATAGTGCAACTCTATCTGGGCGATGACAAAAACGGGTTCAGTTTGTTAAAGTAAAAACTTCTTCAGAAATTTTCAAAAGACCCATTTCAAAAATTTGTATTATACCTATTTGTATATAATTTGTTATTATATTTTATGTATAACTTATAATAATTTGTGTTTATATTATTCTTTGTGTTTTTGTGTTTATATAATGTTTATATTAATTTTGTGAGTAAGTTTTTTTAAATTATTTGTATGTTCATCGGTTGAATGTAACATTGCAACGTGGGGCGGAATGTTCCGTACCCATGAAGCGCTGTGACAGATGCGCCATCTTTGTATGTGAGAAAAACAAAACAAAAAAACTGCAAGAGAGGAGGGAGTCGAGTTACTGCCTTTGAGGAGAGCAGTTGTAAAATGAGTGAGGTGAATCAGCTTCGAAAAACAAAGAGTTTCTTTTATGTTTAAAATTATGTAGTCCACTTATTTAGATACCTGAGCTGTTGAACACAACCACTGGGTTTTACGCATACAGATTACATATTGACTTCTATCAAATCTGATGACGAAAACTGAGTGTTTATAAGACAACTTTATCTCTTGGAATAGAAAGAAAAAACGAATTTTATATTTAATCTCACAAGTTTGATGGGGAAATTTAACCATATCTTTTCAACTCCATGGATTTAAAGACAATTAAAATTTCAAAAGTAACTATTTCTGAAGCTGTATGCAACAATGAGGAATAACTGCTTAGTAATTTCCCTTCTGAGTTGGAAATTAAGGGAAACGTAATTTTTTTTTTGAAAATAATTTTTTTACTCATAAGCATTTTATTCACATTTTCAAATATAAATTTTGATCGTGATTTCTTTTGTCAAAAATTACCTTCAATGTAACTTTTTACGACGATCGAAAAACTACAGTTACTCAACAGATGGCATGAGCAACCAATCTACTCATTTTTTTCCTTTCGGAATGGACTGCGAGAGAAAACAAAGGAGCAAACCAAGAAACCTTCTCCGATGGAGGTAGTATCATCAAAATAAATATTTAAACTGAATTTTGTTAACCAGTTAATTATTTGGTCATTCATACCATGTTAAGTGTTATTTCCTATATGCTAGGTGTTGTGATACAATTAATTAATTAATTAAATCTATGTAGCTAAATAAAAAATTTCCTCTGCAAGTAATTAAAACATATTACTGTAAATTTCAATATCTAAGTAGAATTGGAAAGATCTGTATTTTTATGATTTCCTATTTCAAAATAACAATGTGTATCCACATTTCATTATTTATCAAACAATCTGCAGACCATTTATTCTAACAGTGAGAAATACTATTTTACACAACAATTGCAAATAACAATTAAACATAATAGACAACAATTGTCCAACACTAAATCTCGTCCCCTTTCTGCCCAGACTTCTTGATAAAAGGTTGCGTTTTTCAATCCTCCAAATAATTTGAGCTTCAACAGTGGAAACCACACAGAAATAGCCCAGAAACATCCTATATTTCTCAACATCATTCTTCAATAGCTTATAAGAACAACGATAATTGCCAGCATGTTTCGACCCTTCAAATTCCTCCGGCGTCAGATGTAAGTGATTATTTAAGATGCTCACGTTCCCTGTAACGCATCTTTTGCAAAACTATTTTGGAAAAAAATCATTAAAATTAAAAGTTAAAATTTTGTAATCCGATAATTAAAAAAATTTGGAAATATTTACTTATAATAATTGTATATAGGAAATTAATATTTAGAATAATATACTCAAAACAATAAGGCAAAAATGAACGTTTGCTTTTGTCATTTAATGACAAATGATTAAACAATGCATGTATTCAAATATATTTAAATGCATACATCAGTAAAAGTGAACATTACTGTCAGAGTAGCGAAATTCGCGATTTTTTTTCCGCCAAACCGAGGACGATGTAGCTATTGTAGTTTGGTTTGCAACCCTATGTGAACTAATTGGCTCTTTGTAAAAGATAGCAACCATTTAAGAAATCGAGATTAAGATGACGACCCTTTTAAATCGCTAAGTCTTACGATATATCAAGATAACGTAGTTATATTAAAATTATTTATTACTTATTATTTTTTTTTAAATTTTGAAAATATTTTTAAACAATAGTTGGAGAAAGTATGCTACCAGACAGGAAAAGAAAAGGCAAAAAGTATGCGAAATAATTATAAAAAAACCGAGTTTACTTAATTTAAACTACATTTGATAACTTCGCCTTAAAAAAACAAAATAAAGAATGTGAGAATGTTTATAACTATATATCAGTTTAATAAAATCATTTTAATGAGTCAATTGAAATTAGATAGAATTCTGCAAATTATTAAAATGTAAAAATATTTTTTCAGAGTCTTAACGACTATATTATAGAAAAAGTTATACATAATTATCATACTGTAGAACATTTCCGCGAAATAAATGCAAGGTTTTAATTGATTCGATTTAATTCCGTATATCCATTTCAACAAATGAGCTTTAAATTTTTAAAAAATTACAAATGGCTCAAATTGAAATTATAAATTGCTTTTAACTTTCATTTCGGCACAGGTGTCGTATAATCCATGATGCCAAATTCTGAGATTGGAGATTTTTTGGCGGATTTTCTTATGTATCTAGAAACCTCATTTTTATTATGTCATACACTGAGAGACCTATAAAAATTATGCAGTATGCAGAAAATTCTATTTTGGTAACCCTAGTATTTACGTCATCGTACACGTCAGGATACGTCACCTTGGCAACATTTCTTCATCGCCAAAAAAATTCAGAATTTGGAATTATGGATTATACGGCACCTGTGCCAATGAAGTTAGAAAATACATATCTTCCATTATTTATATTTAGTAAATTTTATTCTTAATATAAATATTTAAATAAATTTCCGAAAACACAAGAAAATTTTGGCATAGTTTCACAACAATACTTAAATTCATGTTCGTAATTAGATCATTATTCAAATATGAAATTGCAGTTTTTTTATCCATTTTTTTGACAAAAAGTTGTCAAGAAATGATAAAATTATCATCAGCATTAAGACACACAAAACATTTTAAAACGATGTGTGTGTCTAAAGTGAAAATTACGGTCACAGTTTGCCAACTGCAAAAAATAAACAAAAGTGGTAAAATTTAATGTTTTTTAACCGGTGGCCAAATAAATTCACCAAAAGTAATTAATTGCCAAATGTAAGTTGATATTGGCGTCATATCTTAATGGAGTTTCATAAAATATAATTTATAAAAAAATGTTATCACAATTTTTAATCAAAATTGTTTATCATGATATAATTTTCATTAAAGACATTGACTATCACATAAGAATTCTGAACACTATCAAAAGTTCAAATACTTAGCAACATTAGCAAAAGAGCAAAGGATTTTGAGATCTTGTTTCCAAAAATGTCAGAGAATTTTATTGATATGATTTAATTTCACCAAAACTTTACGTTTCTGCGTTAAAATTATGTTATCTATTACGAGAAATAAAACACTAGTGTATAAGAGTTAAAACTATTCATTGCAATGCTACACGTTTGTGCTATGTAATTTCTAATATATCAAGAGAGAATTTATTTTCAGTAAAAATTATAACAATGCTTTTCATTATCTTGCATAAAATATGATGTTCGGCATTATTGGGAGGTTATATTTTGATATTATTTTAGTATATTGGTATTTAACGAGAATTCATCTATAATTAGCTTATTATAAAAAGTTATACCACCCACTCTAATCTTTCATCCACTCTAAGCAAGTATACAGAATTCAAAAAATGAATTTATTTTTAAAATTCTGCATGGGATACAAAACCTTGCAACTTTAAAAAAATTCCAAGTAAATTTAAAATTTATATTTTATATAAATTGTTACATTTTCATGCTCATAATGTATTTAATAAAGCTTCAAAAGTCATTACATCAAAATATTAATAATTAAGTAACTAATACATTTTGCATTATAATGGGAAAATATATTTCAGATTAATTGGTGACTTTTTTGTAGCCTAACGTGTTTAAGAAAATAAAACGCTGGCAAAAACACTATGCAATAATACACGTACAGTTTAAAATATTACATAATTTTATATATACTTATGAATATAAAAATAAAAGTTTTTACGTTTATAAAAAATGTAAGGAAATATTTTTATCTTCGTATTCAATACAACCAAATCAGCGCCAATTTGGCAAGAAACTTATTCTTGCACTTTGAAGTATAGGCTAACCTATATTAAGACTAAAATTTAAAAAATATTTAAAAAAAATATATTATAGCTTTTTAACACTATATAATAATTTTTTATTCAAAGAAAAAAAAAGATTTCAGGTGAAAAAAGTTTCTAAATTAGAAATATCTTTATATTTAATGACTCATTTATTATAATGACTTTCGGGAAATGTCAAATGATCATAAACATGGATTTTCTTATTATCATCATTTTGAAATTAAGATGTAAAAAACTCAATTTTTTATTAGTATAAAAAAAACATTATCATTGATTTCCTCCTTTTCTTCAGCTCGAAAGTAAGGATTCATTTGAGAATACAGACTGATCGTATATCCAATGATCACGACATAAAAAGTAAACATGAAAGGTTAGATAATTTGGAAAGCATTGAAGACCAACAAGATCAGGATAGAAACACCATTGAAACATCAAAAGATGTAATTACCAACTTCATACTGAATAAATCCGAGACTAATATAACTGGATTTGACATTTCATGCCCAACTTCAGATAACATCGAAGTACAAGATTCTGGAAATACAGAGTTAGTTTGTTCTTCTTCGCAAATCGAAAATGAAAACTATTTCAATAATGACCAACTTTATGACATTTTTTCATTACAATTTGAAAAAGACATAGAAAGTAGTGAAACAGATTGTGAACAATACGTAACAATAGAATATGCAATTGATAAAGATTTTCCAAAAATTTCGAATGACACTTTTGATCCAAATCTTTATGACATTTTTTCATTACAATTTGAGGAAGCTATAGAACAAAACGTAACAGACAATGAAAACATCATGACATTAGAATACATAGAACCAAATTATTTCTTGTTCAATCACCATTTTGAGCAACAAAAATACCAATCAAACTTAGAAATAGCCTTAAAAGCAGCAGAAAGTAGTCGAACAAATACTGTAAAACAACCAGAAATAATAGAATCATGCTCACGTTATTGGCAAGAAGAACAAGCTAGAAAAGATGAATGCAAAACATCAATACAAATAAAAGATAACGATTATGGGATTGAAACATCGATGAAAGGTATGAGTGACTGCACTACTGCACTTGGACTTGACACAAGAAGGTTTGACGATCGACAGAAAATGAAAACTCTAATACCTGGAAATGACTGTAAAGAAGAACGAAGTAAAAGACCACAGGAAGATGATGAAAAAAATAAACTTGAATGTACCATCCATGTAAAGAACAAACAAGAAAAGAATGAGAATGACCAAATCGGAGATGGAAAAGAAGCGAAATTTTTGAAGGAAAACATCAACCACAACAAAGAGAGGTACGATGGGAAAAATAATTTTGATATTGGGAAGGAAGTAACATCTGGAAAGAATAAGTGTAGTTGGAGAGAATGCTGGCAAGTATTTAGCATTTTAATATCAAAGCATAAAACAGAAAGGGGGTAAAAGCAAAAAATAGTAAGTTTTTTGTTTATTTTACAATTAAAAACTTTGTTTACTGTGGATCCATATATTTATAAAACCTATTAATTTATCCCTTAGATTTTTTTTTATGGAGTGCGTTCTTATGGACTGGAGTGGCATAAGAAGGAAAACCGATTGGATATGATACCTTGGGAATTGAATTCGTAGGCTTCAATCTTTTATAATAGAAAACATCCCAATAACATCTTTAATATTTATTTAGAAAGATTAAAATATTAGAAAATATCCTCAGCAACTGAGAGAAGTATCAGCCACTTTAAGAAAGAAACTTAAAAAGCAGAGTGCTCTTGCTCAAAATCCCAACACTCTAATAAAATTTCAAAATTAGCAATTTAGTTTTACACACAAGAAAATTTCCTTCGCCTTTTAAATATTTATTTAAAATAAGAATAACATTTTTTTCTTCATTATCATTTCATATTTTACTTACCTCAAATTCCATATTAATTATACTTAAGACTTTCAGTAATTTTTAATAACATAAGCCCACTAAATTTTCAAATATTTTAGGTACACATTCGTCTTATATTAAATTTATAAATATTGCATCCATCAATTGAAATATCTTTGATTCGGTTTCCTTCTAAGGTTTAATACAGTTTGATTTGACTAAATTTTTTGCATAAATTTAAATATACTTTATAGGTATTTTTACCTAAATTTGCAGGTATTTATTACCTGAATGTCATTGCCATATGCATTTAATATTTTGAACAATATTTTATAATCATCAATATTTTTAAAATAATAGTTTAGGTATATATTTACCTAGTTATATCACAAATGCAGGTAGCACATTACCTGGAAGACAATTTAAATTACAAATATTCAGCAAACACTTTTTATTTTCTCATAAATTTCAGCATATCTTAAATTTTTTAAAAACTAAATTTTTAATATACATAATTTAAATTATATACATTTCTAAATTAAGTGGGCACTCTATACCAAAAATAATAGTAATAATAAATAATAATTGAAACATGGCATAAAGACAAAACAGTTCAAACGAATATTCAGCTCTTTGCCATCTATCTTACAATATTAAATGCAGCATTTCATAAGAAAGCTTCAAGATCAAGAAAAGACAGATGAAGAAGACGGCCTCGAGTTCAGTTCCGGCCTGCATCAGATGTTGGGGCAGTTGAAAGTCACCGAGTGAAAAGGAGCGGCCCAGTTGAAGGATTGGAATGAAAAAATGAAAAGATGAAAGGGAAAGATTTTCTAAATTTTATTTATTTTGGCACATATTTCTCTAAATTTTCATTTTTTGTATGCTTTGGCTAACTTTTTGGCAATAAATATTCAAAATTCCATTTTGTTTCTTTATTATATCAAATGCTTAGTGTTCTGTGAACTTTCACACTAATTCATGTGCTGACTTGTTATTGAAACAATAACAGGTAAAAAAACTTGGTCTTACAAAAGCTTTTTTATTAATTTTCTAATAAAAAGCTTTTGCATTGCTTTAATAATATATTTTGCAAGAGTTCTGAACTAAAAACAAATAAATTCTTATGTTACTTAACACAAATCAATGAAGTGAAATGAAAATGATTTAAATTTATTCTATATTATTATTTATTATTTTAATTTTAACCTGTGCTATATTTATTTATATAAGAAATATTCAATATTTTGATTTGTGTCTGTGTTTGAACAACAGCTTAATACGCAAAGTCTCCAAATCGTAGTATTTTTCCAACTTTTAACTTCATAAGCACAATTAACACAAATGCTTTTAAAATTTCAGTTATTCATAAATATTTTTAGAAATAAAAAAATGGCAACAAAATATATGCAAAATAATTTCTGTAACACATTGCATGTTTACTTAATTCAAAAATGAAATAAAAGAATTTCATCTCAAGCTTATATTTGCTTCAGGATTTTCAGATATCAGGAAAAAATTAACAAAGCTATTCAATGCAGATTTAAGGCAATTTTTTCACATTTTCTGATTTTAAAGGATTTGATTGAAAGTCATGTATCGCATACAAAGAGAAAAATTGAAACGTAATTATAAATTCATTTCATTTAACAAATATTCAATCAACTAAACGTTAATTTAAAATTTACTTATATTATTTTTAATAACGTATAAAACGAAATTAAGTCATTCTTATAACCACTTAAATTGAAATTCTCTTTCTGTTATACATAAACATATGTCCATTGAAATTAATAGTTGAATTTTAAGGAAAAATGTAAATGTAATACCAATTTAAAACACAAATGGAAACCAGCAAATAAATTTCCTATTTTAATGTAATGCACACACATTTAAGTTCCCTTTAAAATTCAAATGTTATTTACATTTATCTGAGACAAATTGTATTCTACAAATAAATTAACTTGCTATTAAATAATATGCAAATATTTTAAGATTAAATAACCATTAAAACAATAATAGCAACATAATTTTTGTATCGTTCTGTGTGGCAACAAGTTAGAACCCCTCAACCATGGAAAATTTGAAAGTAGCTTCCTTGCTGATAATTGTCCTATAGTAGTGGTGTCTGCTGTTTCATATGTTTCTATGCGACAACCATTTAGAACCCAACAAACACAGAAAATTTGAAAGAAGCTTACTTGCTGATGATTGTCCTATAGAAGTGAAATCTGCTGGACTGTCGGACCAATTATTGAGATTCCAACATTTTGGTAAAAATGGAACGGAGTGTACTTCAGCCCTTCTGTTTGTCACAAAGCTTTTCCACTTTTAAATAATAAGTTGTTGTTGTCGCTTATCCCCGACTGGCGTGACAGTACCATCACACCAGCCCCATGAATCCAAAAATAGTCAGTATCTCAAGCACCACCTCCGGTCTCAAATCCATGTTCCCTCTCTCACACCCAATGCACTGAAAAATATGAGATGGGAAGGCCTGAACCACTCGACATTTGGGACAGAGGGGGTAGACCTTGGTACCAGAGACGTGTCTCTGAGCAAGCAGGTGGCCACTTCGCAGTCTTGTCAAAGCCGTTTGGCTGCATCTCTTGTGTTTACCCACGAGTGCGGAACCAGGATGTTTGCATGTGTACCATTCGTGGGTAGGAATGGTATCCCTAAAAGTAGCATTGATAGCCATCCTTGCTCTAGAAGTCAACTCTGAGGACGTCAAGCAGTCTCCAATGATGATATTCTGTAGGCTTCCTCCTTGGCTAACTGATCCGCAACTTCGTTCCCGTACACATTAACATGAAATGGCACCCACTGGAAAACTATGGTACTGGCTTTCAAATTAGTAAGATGTTGTACTTTTTTAGTTGTTGTTATGTCACCATGCCGCCACTACTGGGCCAGATGTTGTATGGAGCTTCGGCTGTCACTGAGGATTCAAATATCAGAGACTGTACCCTCAGTAACACAGAAATTTAAAGCCTCTTCAATTGCCAAAAGCTCAGCTCGAAAAACAGAACAATAATTTGGATTTCTTCTACATATCTTTTGCCATCTCCCTGTTGAACAAACACGCCACTACCCGACTCAGCACCCTCACCCCTACTGCCATCCGTGTAAATCTGCAGTGCATTAAGGGGAGTCTGGTGGATTACTTCTAAAGCTAGCTGTCTGAGATATTCTGGGTGTTGAGTTCTCTTGTTAGAGTGAGAGCATAGTTCGGTCCTAAAAAAACTCGATCATGAAAGGTCGACTTTGCCATCGTGCGGCAGGCCAAGGAAACTGGCTCCACGTTCTCCAGCAAACAACCTTCTCTCTGCACCTTACTCAGTGGGCTATCACGCTTTAGTCGTTGATTAGATCTCCAAGCACCAACAAAACTAGATATTTGGTTCTGGTCACCTCAACTAGCAAGTCTGGCAAAGTAGTTTGTTAATAAACATTTTCTTCGTAGTCCAAGGGGGAGTAGATTAGATTCATAAACAACAATGTCTCTTGGGCAGCTATTTCGGATGCCGGTGATGATTCTCGCAGCAGACAACTGTACTCTTTCGAGTTTATCGAGATTACTGGCAGAGGCAGATTGATACACCTGAACACCATATTCAAGTATTGGACGGATAAGGGCTATGTAGGTGTTTCTCAAAGTTTGAGCGTCCGCTCCCCAACTCCTACCTGATATGTACTTCAAAATCTTTAACCTTTGCCTACCTCTCAAAACTAAGTTGTCAATATAAGCCCTGCCAAGCACTTCCTGATCCAAAATAAATCCTAAGTATTTGGGATGCCTCAAACAATTTAATCTCCTACCCAAAAGAAAGATCTCAGGTTCCAAATTGTACAGATGTCTGTTGGTTGTAAAAAGTGTGGACACAGATTTTGAGGGGTTAAAAATTATTTTGTGGCTCATAGCAAAACTCTCGAAATTAAGGAGGGAGGAATTAACTGCTTCTTGAGCACAAATTACACTTGCGTTGCTGCTCCATATAACCAAATCATCTGCATATGTACCCATGCAGGTATTATAGATCCAGCACCAGCCTCTATTCCAGCAACAAAGAGAGAAAGCAAAGTGGGGCTAAGTACAGAGCCTTGTGGTATACCCTGACTCATTCTGTAATTCATAGAGATGCTATCTCCCATTTTTACCCCAATATATCTAGCGCTTAAGAAATCAGCAATCCACGGAAGCATTTTCCCCACAATCCCAAACCTGCTGTAAAGCTTGCAAATTAGTTAAAATAATATGACGTAGTTAATGATTTTTACTAAATATTTCAAAAGTTGAATCTTAAAGGAATATTTTTACCATCTGATGTCTCAAATTAAGCTCATTTTTTTTATAAATTTTTTCATCATTACAATTTGAATTAAATAATATAAATTACCATACATGTCTTTTTTTTTTGTTTGAAAAATATAAACGTAATATCAATTTAAAACACAAATGGAAACCAGCAAATAAATTTCTTATTTAAGATGTAATGCACACATTTAAGTTCCCTTTAATTTTCAAAAGTTATTTACATTTATCTGAGATAAATTGTATTCTAGAAATGAATTAACTTGCTGTTAAATAATACGCTCTAATATTTTAAAATTAAGTAACCATTAAAACAATAACATAATAGCAACATAATTTTTGTATCGTTCTGTGTGACAACTAATTAGAACCCCTCAACCACGGAAAATTTCTAAGAAGCTTACTTGCTGATGATTGTCCTATATAAGTGGGGTCTGCTGTTTCATATGTTTCTATGCGACAACCATTTAGAACCCAACAAACACAGAAAATTTGAAAGAAGCTTACTTGATGATGATTGTCCTATAGTAGTGAAATTTGCTGGATTGTCGGACCAATTATTGAGATTCCAACATTTTGGTAAAAATGGAAGGGAGTGTACTTCAGTCCTTCTGTTTGTCACAAAGCTTTTCCACTTTTAAATAATATGACGCAGTTAAGGATTTTTACGAAATATTTCAAAAGATGAATCTTAAAGGAATATTTTTACCATCTGATGTCTCGAATTAAGCTCACTTTTCTATAAATTTTTCCATCATTACAATTTTAATTAAATAATAAAAACTACCGTAGATGTCTTTTTTTTTTTTTTTTTTTTTTTTTTTTTTTTTGAAAGGAAAATCACTTTTATAGAAATATGAATTTATTTCTGAACTTTGGAAGTTATGCATTTATTTTTTATCCCAAAGAAAGTAATTTTTAAAGTACTGATGTTGACTTAGGTATATATATATTTTCACAATCATCAAATTTATATCAATCATTGTAAGAGAACTCTTAAATCTTAGTAAACAATTTTTCTGACAAAACAATCAGCTTGAATTTGCTTACATTTCTAATTTAGTGCTTACCAATATTTTACTCTATATTATTTATACTATCGATAACGAAATCTAACCAACAAAAATCTTGGACAAAGGAAAATATAAATGTGTTACATTTACTCCTCAGTAAAGCTTTATTGTTGAGAAAATAAGAAAAAGTTTTTCCTTCAGCATGAAAATTTCAGACCAGAGCAAAATCTTTTAATTTCTCGCTTTATTCCAAAAGCGTCATTAGTCCAATTAAGAACATTTTACTGAAGGAAATTTTTCTAACTTAATTCTCTCTCTCTCTCTTTCGTCTATTTACACAGCATAAACATTCTGTTGATTTAGTAATACTGACAGACTAAAAAGTAGTAGGTTGTTGTTTCTCTTTTAAAAAATTGTTAAACAATACAATTTTTAAAATTTTTAGCGTTCTGTTAAAATTTAAATAGATAAATAACATTGTAACAGATCCATATTAACTATACTGACAATAGATGGCGTTACTGGCCAATACAAAATATTCTATATCCAATAGAATTAGAGGAGAGTATAGAGGACTAAGGAATGGAAGCCGAACCATCCAGTTCGTAAATAACTTTGTATATAGTTTGTACTGTGCAGGTACTATATAACCTTATTAATAATTAAATGTTTTCTTTGTAACTATTATTTTTAATCATGTGTAATGTCGTAATAAATATAATGTTTTTTTTTTTTTTTGCATAATTCTAACTCCATTTTTTTCCGTCCCCTACAAAATGGCGCCCGTAACAGATCCATATTAACTATACTGACAATAGATGGCGTTACTGGCCAATACAAAATATTCTATACCCAATAGAATTAGAAGAGAGTGTAGAGGACTAAGGAATGGGAGCCGAACCATCCAGTTCGTAAGCAACTTTGTATATAGTTTGTACTTTGCAGGTACTATGTAACCTTATTATTAATTAAATGTTTTCTTTGTAACTATTATTTTTTTTTAATCATGCATAATGTCGTGATAAATATAATGTTTTTTTCTGCATAATTCTAACTCCATTTTCTTACGTCCCCTACAACATTATATTCTAAGTTCAATGTAAAAAAAAAAAAATTCGTAATATTTTTTTCTCAAAAATTAGTAAATTATTTATATATTTTTTTTATTTCCGGCCCCTAGTTTCTCTCCCATAATATACCAGCTGCTGTTTTCTTCATGGCCTGGATGTAGGACAGCCCCTTTCGAAGCATAAAGCTCCATGTTCGATCCCAGCGACTGTTGGACAGCTCGAGTTGGATGTTGTGCTTCTGCTTACTACATGCACGTCTGTCAGGGTTGTTCTGGTTGTTCCACGTGAAAACTGCCCTCTGTCAACGAGAGGTGAGCTGTAATACCTTACAACGGAATTTGCCATAAAGCAGCCCACTTCATAGTGTCTCAATATACCACTGGACGGTTAACAGTTACGTAAAATTCAAATCGGATGCAAGAATTTAGTCTCAATTTGATATTTGTTTCTGTTGCTTAAAATATCTAGAAAAGATTTAAAGAAGGAAATTCTTTTAAACTTTTAGAAACTTTAATTCCTTTTTTTTTTCCTGCTTTGTGAAAGTTGCTGTTGCTTACCACATTAATTTTTAAGGTATAGATCATGTATAAAGATTACAGATTTAAAAATTTATACTAATTGGGGAAAAAAGAGAAAAAATCAAAATGTATTAATATGCAATTTATTAAGGAATTGATACAAGATCTTTACTTGCATAAGGGAGAGTTTTATCTTCAAAAGTTATTTTACACTCCCTATGACGCATTTATTGTTATCATTATACTTTTAGTATTGTTAGCAATTTTTTATAAGCTCAGTGCTTCATCAAAACAGGAAAAAATTTACAGATAATAGTTAATGAATAGATTCAAAATATAGCACTGAACTATTCCATTAAAATTTGAATATTTTTTGGGATCAGTTTTACTGTACGGTCACCCTTGGCGCGTTTTTTAAGCCAAATTTGGCGAATATTCGGACCACCTTATTTTTGTCTGATGCGATTCTCGCGAGATGCTCAACTTACCTCGTGAGACAAGTCTCATGTGATCATCCACAAATTTGTGGTTGGCCTCATTTAATTAACTCTATTTCGGACCGCCTTTTTTTTTTTTTTTTTTTGTCTGATGCGATTCTCGCGAAATGCTCAGCTTGCCTCGCGAGATAAGTCTCATGCGATCATCAACGAATTTTCAGATATCGTTTCTAACCTTTCTTCGCAAATAAAATTCTGTTGAGTATATTAAAATAAACAAAATTTGCGGTAAACAAAATATTGCGCCGAGATTTTATTTCAACAGGTTGTCTGCTGTGTGTTGCTTTTTTCAGCTATTATATTGCAGAATATGTGTGGAGGAAAAAAACAGTAAAATGTGTAATAAATTCCTTGCGTTCATCGATTCCATTATACGGGTCTACCCGCCAAAAACATCTGACCCATAGCATGCAGTAGCAGTTTAGATGGCAAAATAGGAGGTGGAGAGAGGTATTTTTATTGTTTATTATTTACATAATTAATAATAAATTAAATGATCTTCATGAAATGAATTTCTCATGAATTTTTACAGATTTAAATCCATTAATATAAAATTTAATCAAAATATTTTATGGATAATTTAACATATCAACTTTTTTATTTTACCATTGATGTTTGAAATTTATAAATCTGCGTTTTTTGTAAATTTTTTAAAATTATTTGAGCATATTGTTAGATACCAACAATGCATGAAATATTTGTAACTATTTTAGTGATTTTTTCTTCCTGCCGTTTTTCCCGATCGGAAATTCGTCATACAGTCACACTTGGTGATTATGC